>RJWM01001177.1:0-138183 GCA_004363535.1 Dasyprocta punctata
AAGCTTCATGTATTTGTCAAATGTCATTCATTTTTATGTCGGACACTTTATTTTGATTACCAGATGTATTGTAAAATTTATTCCTTGACCATAGAATGTGTGAAGTGCCCTCTAAGATAAAGGGGAAAATAATCTGAATTTCATACTACCTATATTGATTACTTGGAAATTAACTGTTTCTGTTTGCAATTCAGTTGTCTTCTTTACGTACTAGAAATATGAAAGAACAAATATATTTATATTGGAACATAGAAAGAGAATAAAATTAAGTTATATGTAGCATGTGTTTGTGCATTCATGCATTAAGCAAATATTAATTTATAGCAATTATGGGTCAGATACTCTCCTGAGCACTAATGAGTCAAGGTTGAATAATGCATGATAACTCACAGACGGCATGTGAAGGAAAGCATTATGTTACACAGTTATTGAATGTAGCATTTTGTGTGTGTGTGTGTGCCCATGTCTGTGTCTGTGTGTGTGTCTGTGTGTGTCTGTGTGTGTTTGTGTGTATGCCGGCATGTGTGTACAATACGTTTCCAGCTGAAAGGAGGGAGGTATTCTGATAAGGGAACATGGTTAGTTTGTGCCATGAACTATAACTCTTAAACATGTGAGAATATTCTAGATGAGAAATTTATTATAAAAAAAGATTATATATGGTATTTAGAAGTAATACCGTGGTAGGTGTGTGATATTTGTAAAAAGCATTACTTTAAAAACCATTGCAGCCTTTTGTGAAACATCATTTGAAATCAAGCAAAATCATTATGTAAGGCCTAACTTGGTACAAGAATGAAACATGACTTTGGAGTCAGACAGACCCACTTTTTATGATGACAAAAATTATGAAAACTTGAGAAAATTTTATTTTGTGTGAGTCAGATTTTCTCCCATTTAAATCCTCATTGAAAAAATTCTGACACAAGGCTTTTTAATGTCACTTGAATTTCTTGAATTCAAGCAGAATAAAAATAAGGCAGTCTACAGAAAAGATTAATAAAGTGAAACATCAAAATTGGCATTAAATAAATTGCATTCACCTTGTCCTCATGGCTTGCAATCAATCCAAAGTGGAAGTCATTTGGCAAATGGGCTATGGGCCCACTGAAACACACCCATTGTTGCTTAAATACAAGGACACTATTCATTACTTTATCTTTATTCTTATTCAATTGTATCTTATACATTTTACACCCTAGATTAGACTTACATTTGAATGCTCACATCTGGTTATGGTCTTGGTAATTTGTGATTAGGAAACAACTTGGTTATCTTAGCTGCCAGTAGAACAGTAAGTCACCAAAGGCTTCAAGGAACAGAGTGGATGGAAGTGCAGTTCCAGATGCTTCTTTGTTCAGTGTTTAACAGTATGAACACTGATTTTAATGGCGTTTAATAAAATAAGACTCCTAGGAATAAAACATAATGTAAATATCCCCAGTGAAATCTTTTGAACTATGAGAGAGAAATTAGTTTTATTTTTACCATTACGTAAAAAGGCAACTCTGGCTTCACATGATCACAGTACCCTTAGGAGTATGACACTTGTTTATCTTACAGACTCACAGGGCTCACCCTGCCTTTCAGCTTTGCACACTTTTTCTGTCAACAGCAGACATTTATTATCTGCAGGAAGAAAGAGATTACCTTAAGCGTTGCTTTTACTATGATTAATATGAAGAATAATCATTGAAGGGTACAGTTTCACAAAGGAAACAAATGCCTGTCTTTATGGATTATTGAAAATCATAATGTTTCATCTTCTGTTGGAAAATGAAATGATCAAATACCAGTTTGCAGTGTTCAAAGGAAATATAGATACCATTTAGATATAGTCAGCATTCATCTATAAGGCAGGCAATGCATTACATGGCATTCATGCATACATTGATGACTGAACAAGATGCATTGTGCTGCAGAGGAAGTCGTAGGAAGCAGAATCAAGCAATCTGATACAAGTTATTGATTTTTTGGTAGATATGAAATACCAGGATAATTTTTTAAGCCATATATTTATAAAATAACTTACATACATTATTTGAGTTGAGGTTCTCAAGATTCCCCAAATCAATATATGACCTTAAATTTGCCACATTTTTCTTTATCATCAAGTTCTGACTGTTGCTTTCTCTCCAAAATATATCCTAAACCTATTTACTCTATGTCTATTAAAACCAGGTTAGTCCAAAAATCCATCACCGCCAGTTTGGAACACAAATCACCTAACTTAGTCTACTTCAATTCAAACCAGTGAAACTTGTTATCCACATGCACTCCAGAGTAATAATTATAGAGTACAAATTAAAATGTCACTCTATTATTTATACTAGTCTGTGGCTTCACATTTTTCTAAGTTCCTTTTCTTTTTGCTGAGACAAAATATGTGATGTCCAAAGTTAAGGGAGGAATGGTTTATTTAGCTTACAGCTTGTAGAGGTTTCAGTCCATAATGGGCTGGTTTCAAGGCAGGTTGGCACATGGCAGAGGTACAAACATTATTGGTGATGGAAGACAACAAAAGAAACAAGGGGAAAAGACAAGATTCTTTCTGTTCCTTACGTTGTATGCAGGCTATCCACCCTAGGACAATTGTAGCACTCATACCCTTATTCCTAGCCAGAAGTATGCCAAACCAACCAGTGGACTGATTTAGTAATTACATACCCTTAACCTCAGCATCACACACTCTAGATTCAGCCTCCTCTGCAAAGCCCACCCAAGACTGCAAGAGGCTTTGGAGGGACACCTGGCCACAAACCATAACAACATTGAACTTAGAATCTACACTTTCAGTAAAGGGCCATTATGTAATCTTTTTCTGATTTGACATCAATGAGCACAAGACCTGGTACACAGGAGACAGCTCTTTATTTGGTGAGGGCATCTGGTCCCATCCCTGGGCTTTCAAGGGGACCCTCAGGTTTCTACTAATGTCTTTTCCAAGCCCTCTACATTTGCCTTTACAGTTTTCAAGTTTCTAGCTACTGTTCAGACCTTAAACTACACTTTGTTATGACAATATAATACTTCCAGCCACCAAAATATCTTCCTGTTATCTGATGTTGTATAGTGTTTGTTTTCCCTAAGAATCTATTATGTGGACAGGAATTGGCAGAGAGGGCTTATCTCTGCTGCATTAGACATTAGCTGGAGCAGTTCAAAGGCTTAGGGCAGAATAACCAGAAGATATACTTTCTCATTAATGTGTGTATATCTGGTCCAGAATTTCTTAGATGACTGAAGTTTGAGGAGCTGAGGGTCTTTGGGCATTTACCTCTGTCTCTAAGACATTCCTCCAAATCATCTCTCCAATATGAGTTTCAGTGTAAGATTTCAGAGGCAGTCTTCGAACCTATACAATTAATGGAGTTTCTTTGTGCACCTAAATTTTAGGTAGTAAATTACAAATGTGTTTCTATAAAATATATATCATTGTATACATAATGTATTTAAGATAATAACACAGGCTTAAAAATTATTTAAAACTATTATAATTAGAACTTGTGGGTAGCTTATTTAAACTTTTGTTATGTTTGTAACACCGCCCTGGTTCCACATGCTTGTGTTTACGCATTTATTAAAAAATAATTTTACTCAAATATAAATAAAACACCATAAGCTTCACATTTTATTAAATTTGTAATTTGATCAGTTTTTACATATGAATACATCTAAAAACTCATTTCTATAATTGATGAGGAATATGTTTTCTTGTTCCTTGAGTTTCCTAAGCCCCTCTGAATTTCAATTGTCACTTCCTTTTCCTACATACAACCATTAATATAAACTTAAGCTTTATAGATTTTTATATAAGTGGAATTATGAGGTTTGCACTGCTTTTTTCTTCTTTCACTCAGCATTATCTTAAATCCATTCTTATTGTTGTACCAATATTCTTTTTATTGCTGCACTGCATTCCATTGTGAGGATATGCCAATATTTATGTGTGTGTCTTCTGATGAAATGTATGTTGCTACCAGTTTTTTAATTAAATGAAATTAAGCTTAATTTAATTTAATCTACATGTTACTAGTATATAAAATTTACATTCAGCTTAAGGAATAGGTAGATGTACATAACATAGCTTGATTTTTTATTCCTCTACCCTCTGTCTCTAGTTTTCCTTTCCCCATTTTCATTATTATTGTTTTGATTATTTTTTAGTTCATATTTACAAGAGATAATTTTTACATTCATTTCAGGTATTTAGTGCATGTAAATGACACATCTTACATCTTTCTATGATCCTTTTTCTTTTATTCCTCCCTTCATCCTCTGACTCTTTTATCTCTTCCTGGTTACAAAAAAATCTAATTCCCTGTTGCTTTTTCTTAGTCTTTGATTTTCTATTTGTTTATAATTTACATTACTCAAATTTAGAAGAGGTATACAATATTTCAATTTGTGTTTCTGATTTATTTCACTTAGCTTTATGCTTGCCAGGTAAATTAATTTTCCTGTGAATGTCTCAAATGAATCCTTCTTTATACCTGAATAGTATTCCATTATGCATAGATTTTTTAATCTATCAAAAAATTTGACTTCTCTACAATGTCTTTAGGTGGATAGATATCTTTAGTTTCTATTGGGTAAATTTCTAAGACTGGAATGTCTGAGTCATGACCGAAAACTCTTCAGCTGCTTGAGATACTTTTGATACATTCCCCAAAGTGGTTGTGCCATTTTTGATATCAAACAAAAATATATCAGAATTTAAATTGTTCTACATTCTCATCAACATTCTCATCAACGATGTGAACAGTCTTTTTGAGTTGTAACTACTTTAGATAAAGTGGTTTAAATTTGTTTCTTTATATTATTGTTAATAATCAATTATTCTATGCATCGCTTGACATGCTTACTTTTGTTCAATTCTTTATCTTGCATATCTATTCATCTATCTATCCATCTATTATCTATCATATATATATATATATATATATATATATATATATATATATATATCTGTAATGTATATTTTGCTCAAATGTTTTGTCCATTAGTGATTGGGTTGTCTCATTATTATTATTTGTTGGTATTAATTTTATTTGGTAGCAGCAGTTGACCACACTCTATATTTGTACTATTACTGAGTTATGAGATTTGTTTAAAAGTTCCATAAATATCCTCCTCATGGATAAATACCATGAAGAATATTTTTCCCAGTCATCATATCAAAATTGTAACAAGAACAACTAGCTAGCATGTATCAATATATTTTGCTCAACTATTATGATTCTTACTTTGTATATTTTATTTCATTGATTCTTATTTCTAACGACATACATAAACCACACAGAAAATACATTTAAAAATAGTGATAATCAACACCAACTCAATTTGGTTAATTCAGAATTTCTGGCAATAGAACACAGGCCTTACAGCAAACTTTCCAGACTTTTTTGTTGTTGTTGTTGTTATTGTAGATTGAACCCAAAGACTTTACACTGAGCTTCATGCCCAGCCCTTTTTAATTTTATATTTTGAGACAAGCTCTCACTAATTCACTCAGTTATGCAGGCTGGGCTACAACTTGGGATCGTGCTTCCTCAGCTTCCTAGAGGACCACGGATATGGGTGCACATCATCATGCCTAGCATTCCCAGGCATTTCAATGCACATTCATGGCTGAGACTTTGACTTACTTATCAAACTTCTGGTGCATGCTTTCCTGACATTGCCACCTGGGTCCCTTACCATTGCCAGCTATTGGTACTGAGTCAACCGTCTTCTTTTATTACATCACCTGTGATTTACTTCAGGTTGTTATCAATCAAAGTTTTACAGTGGTGCTCATAGAATATGATAAAATTGATCATAAAAATTAAATTATTATCTAACTCAATAGTACAGTAAAACCCAGCATGTTACTTTAAGAAACTTCTGGTAAGATGGATAGGTTGTTCTTTCTTATTTCTGCATTACAGATGAGGAAACTGAAATTCAGAGTGCTAATAAAAATGGATGGAGATTGAATAGAAAATCAGAGGTGAGACAAAAATTTCAAGACAAGTTTAGTTTACAAAGTATTTAATTTTATGTATGCCCAGTGACAGAAAAGTGGGATAAAACCTGCATTATAAATGTCATGAAAGAGACTTGTGTCAGATCACCATTAAGAATGGGAGGGAAGGTTCACAGGCAAGTAAAGGATTGTGCTTGTGTTTGGCACACAGTGGTCACACAAAAGTGTTTGCTGAATAGAGAAAGACGGTGGGAAGTAAAGTGACTGGACCAGCCTGTATACAACTCCTCTCAACTTTAATGACATCTTTTTTTTTTTTTTGGTAAGCTTTCCAGTCTGAAGCCTTTCTTTAGCAAGAAAATAGATCTTTCACTGCTGTCTCTTCTAATCTGCCTATCATTTTATTCTGTCTGCAAAACCCCTGACAGCTACGGAAGTCCCATTTATAGGGCTGTCTGTATAATTTGTCTGAGACAGAATCTCATCGTCCATTAGAGACAATTCATCATCTACTTAAGAAGATAATTGCAGCACAGAAACTCATATTCTGAGGATGCCCCTTCCTCTTTGTTCATTCAAATCTCGCTTATATTTTCAGAAACAAATCCAGTTTCATATCTTTTAAAATTCTTCTTTGGCCTTTCTTGAAATCCTATTATAATTGTTCTAACTGCCAGTCACATTGTAATGTATAAGGAGTGCCATGAATATATCCACTCATACTATTCAAGTTATTTTTTTCAATAGAATATACTTTCTTTCAAGAAAATACAAATATTGCTACTTTTTCTGTTTTACTGGTACATGTTTAATTAATTGTTAGGAGTTGACCCTTAACATATCTTAATTCATTTTTTTTTTTGCATTTTTATTCCCTTACTCTCCTCTCCCTCCAACTCCATCTCTTAGAGATCAGTCTTTCTTATCTATATATCAAAAATGTTTACATATAATGTTCATAAATTGTGTTCCTTGTAAGGACTTACTACATGTACACAACACATCACAGTTTCCTTTGTAAATTTCATTTCTTTCTCCTCTCTCCCTGGTCCCATCACCTCTTTGCTCTCCTCAAATATGCTAAAGATCCACCTTGCCATTTCTTATTTGTTAGCGTTCATCTTTAAAATTATTCAGAAATTCATAATTCCATCCCTCTCCAATCATTGGATGGAATCCATTCCAAATGGTTATGGAAACCTGGATCACATATTTGCAAGTGAGTGGAAAATTCAAGTAGCTAACAGACTTTCTTCAATGTTATAACAGATAACTTGTGTCAAGAAACAACATTAGGGAAAAAGAAATCTATGGAATATTGCTGCCATGAAACAGATGATTTAAGGATTTTGCTGTGGAAGTTTAATGAAATGATAACTGTTGTTATAGTATAATTTACCTAAATAAACAATATTTCAACAAATGAAGCCAAATTCCGGGGAATGAATTTCAGAATTCCCTTTTCCTAGGTATCTGCATGCAGAGATTTAGGACTTAGTACTGAAAGCGTGATGCAACTCATATTCCTTGTCTTCATAGCAGGCACAGAAAGATGCTCGACAATATGACTTCTCTTGAAATTGCTGTATAGATATAGGTTGTCCACTCAAGTGAATTAACTCGATGATCATACTATTACCTTCATACGGTTTCTACAAGTATGTATCATAAATCCCAGTGTGTGTTTCTAGCTTTACTCTCCTTCTGTGGTCATTTTATAACATAAAATCTCTTCTTGTCGACTAAAGATGTTCTGCTACTTGGAAATCCAAGTTTTTCTCTCAGTGTAAAACATATCACTATACATTTGCATTACACCTTCACGATTAGATTACACAAAATGTTCTTCCTGATTTTGTCTTGTAAATAGAGCAGTATGTACAAAGAATTATTGTTAAGAGGAGAAAGATTACATGTTGAGACATATGAACAGCAGCATCCCACAGAGCAGAGAATGCAAAGCAGATAATAACAGAGTGAGAATGAAATAAAACAGTGCAAGTCCCAGGGCCCACTGTGAATTGTTGGGAAAACTCAAATTTTATCCCACTAAAAACAGAGAATCATTGGTGGCATAATAGTCAACTTTCTATCGCTGGAAAAAAATACTGACATACGAAATTTAAAGGAGGAAATAGTTCCTTTGGATCATAGTTTCAGATATTTTAGAACTTGGTTGCCTATTTCTAATGGCATGGGTGTGAGGTGAGGGACAACATCTTGAGAGAAGCACATGGTGGAGCAAAGCTGCTCTCTTCATTGCAGCCAGAAAGCAGAGAGCAAGGAAGAGATCCAGAGAGGGACCAAATAACGTTGCAGTGGTTCCACTTTCTGTTAGCTCATTAAGCCATGAATTCCTGAATGGACTACTCAACTTTAGTGCCCTCATACTCCAATCACGTTTTCAGGAATCTCTTAATCCAGCAAAATTTATAGTTGAGATTAACACAGACACAGTCTAAGGCAGACTCTAGGCAAGTGTAGTTTGCATGTTAGAAATACTTGACTAGCCAGGCATGGTGGCGCACGCCTTTAATCCCAGCACTCGGGAGGCTGAGGTAGCGGGAGCGTTGTGAGTTTGAGAGGCTGGCTTGGGCTACAACACGAGCACAAGACTGGCCTGAGCTCCATAGTGCGACCCTCCCTCAAAAAACCAGGGCTGGGAGTTTGGATCAGTGGCTTTAGTGCCTGCCCTGGCAGGTATGAGGTTGTGAGTTCAATCCACCCCCCCCAAAAAAAAAGAGAAAGAGAGGAAGAAAGAAAGAAAGGAAGGAAGAAAGACTTGACTTTTTGTAAAGAATGGTTTGGACTGCTCAAGACTGAAGGCAAAAAGATTAATTATTGCTCTTGTAAGGTGAAAGGGTACTGCCTAGCTGATTGAAGATACTGGAGATTGAGATAGAAAAGAGATATGGATCCAAAATACATTTTTCAGGGTGACTAGATAATTGAGTATATTCAAAATAACTGATTGGAGCTGAGTTGTATAGAAAAAAATCATTAATTTCTGAAATTTACCTTGAAAAGGAAAACCAACTATTTAAGTATTCATGGATATTCTTCCACTAAAAACCAGAGAATCAGTTCCTGAAATAATTTACTTAATGTGTAGCAATAGCAGTTTTTGAGACATCTCTTTTCTTAAAATCATTAAAAGAAAAAGAGGCCTTACATCATGCATTGAGTAATCATTCTTATGAAACCTAACGTTAATGTCTTTGAAATTTTTCTAAGCATTGCTTAAATGATTTAACCGTCTAAAGTAATTGTCCTCAAGAACTTGAATGTATTAATACTAATAGAGAAATTAGGCTTTGATGCTCCTTTATAAAAATAATAACGATAGAAATAATTCCAAGAGGTACAGTGTTATGTATACTAACAAGAGCTAACAAGAGAAAGTGATAGTCTGAGCTAATGCTCACCCTCCTGTGTTGGCTGATTAATGGGTATGTATGTGCTTCTGATTGAAATGCAGAACCAAGCATGTCTTAGAAAATGAGATCTATGGTAAAGAAAGATGTGGTTCACATCCCTTAACAGCTTTGGTTTTTCTCTGGAACTAAGGACCATTAGGGTCTCTCTCTAGTACACAGTGATTGGAGGGATCAGAGCCTTCAACCAGAGAAACTACAAAATGTACAAAACATAGTTGTAAGCACATGGTTAATTACAATAGTATGCGATTATACTAGATCAACAAAGAGGGAAAATACAGCATTTTGAAGGAAATTGGCAAAAGGATTAAGAGCAGAACTTCAGAAACATGAAAGCTTAGAAATTTAGTTAATTAACTCATTTCCCAATATAGAAATTAAGTCTCAAAAAAGAAAAAAGAAATTGAGAGTAGTATAAAGTCAGACAAATAAATTCTGCTACTTAACCTTAGAGTTATTTTTACAAATGCTAAGATATCTGTTTACCTTTCAATCATAAGTGCCTGCTTGTTCTCTTTGTTTTGTGTATACAAAAATATCTACTTACAGAATGAAAATATAAAATATCAATTAAGTAAACATTAAAATGTTACAGATTTAATAAATGATCATACTTTTTAAATTTGAAATTGATGAGATACTAAACATTTCATGTGGCCTTTTAAAAAACTAATTCCAAAATAAAGAAATTTAAATGACAAATCACCTGATATATTGCATTCCTTCTTGTATGATTTCACCTGCTATATATGTTTTTAGATTAATCAGCTTTCCTGTTACTGGATCACAATATGTCACATTTTAAGGGAAAAGAAATTTGATTTGGCCTTGTATTTTCAGGAGATTCAGTCTATGGTTGGCTGCCTTCAAATCATACACATCATGGTGAAAGATATGCAGAGTAAAACTTCTACTTCTTGGCAGTAAGGATGCAGAGTACCAGAAGACTCCAGAGATCAGTTATAGTACTCAGTGTGAGTCTCCATGAACCACACCTAGCCACCCTGGATTGTATTCTATTATCTCTGATGTGTTTTAAGAAGCTGACACAAGTCACAATCTAATCACTATCAACATAACAACCAAACAACTCTCCTTAATCCACACTTAATCTCCAAGTAAACACAATCATAAGATAATGATTATACCTAATGTAACTATCTTATAGACAACTGACAACGTAATAATTCTTTCCTCAAAGGCTGAATTGTTCCAGAATTTTTCAAAAGTTCTAGTCAAAATCTCTTCTGAGATTGAAACCAAATTCTTAGCTGCAAAAAGTGAAAATCAAATTACATCACCCAAAGGCACATGGACACAAGATAAATATCTCCATTTTGAAAGGGAAGAATACGGGAATAGAAAAAAATAAGGTAAAATCAGGACTGAAATTCAGCAGTGAAACATTAAGTTCTGTACCTCCATATGTAGCACCTGCAGCATGGAGTCATGTGATGTGAATTTCAGAGGCTCTGGTTGGCCCATATCTATATCCTTGTCAGCAGTAGCCTTCCCAAACTCTATTTTGCACTGAATCCTTTTGCTTCCTGTGTATCTTCTACATTCATAGCATCTCTGGATTCCTGGAGCATTCACCGCACCTTCAATTTCATTCCCACAGCTTTATGCACTGCTTTCCTGTGGTTTCTTGCTTGGTCTCCCAGACCTTCTTTTGAAGTTTGAGTGGAAGCCTCCCTGATCCCACAACTCTTGCATTCTGCTTTCCAATAAAACCAGCATCATGTGGACAATATCAAGCTCAGTTTTCAGTAGGAGTAGTAGGGTCCCTTTGTCTATGGCTATAGAGGCCTCTGAGTGCCAGGATTCTGCCTGACTATGGTGAAATGAATGTGAGGAACTGATTTCCTAGGAGGCTCTTCTTAAGCAGTGGACTCTTCTGAACTGAAAAGTTGAAACGTTTTCACCCTTCAGGCTGTGATTGGTGGGGTCTTGCTCATTTCTGAGATGACTTAAATTGTCATTCTTCTTCTGATAAAAAATATTTAGTTGGGCCAGGTATATAGCTACCTGGCAAGCACAAGGTCCTGAGTTTGATTCTTGATACAAAAACAAAATTTAGGTTTTGTTTGTTTGCTTGTTTGTTTTATATATACTGTTAATCCCTTCAGCAACCACTCCTCTTTTGCTCCACATTCACATGTATTTTCTGGATCAAAATGTAAATTTCCTCAGTATTTCTGGTCTGCTTTTTACACCCAATTCTTAGCATAAATCTGACTCGAAGAAACCAACTGTACTAGTGCCAAATCCTAAATATTGGGCTGCCTTGAGATTTCCTCTGAATGATAAATCAATTCTCTGCCCTTGATCTCAGTCTCCTGTGAAACCTCAGGTCATGGCCAAATTGCAGCTAGTACTTTTCTGGACAGAGTGTACCACACATGGATTCTAGTCCAGTTGCCGATGATGTCCTTGCTCCCAAGTGAAATGTCATGAGGCTGACATTTACTGTGTGCATGCATAACAGCATTCTAGTTCTCTGAGTTCTGATCAGAATCACCTGTCAGGCTCTGTTTACAGCATTTTGTGGCTTTTATAGCCTATATTACCAAACATTTTCAAACTCCTCATGCAAACCAGTTCTAGGGTTTTCTAAACCACATACATGGTCAGTTGCACTCACAGCAATGTTCTCACTCCTGCAGTCAATTTTATGAATTAGTCTTCAATACCTGATACTCAAGACTTAAAGAAAATAAGGTTTAGTTTAGCTCATATTTGGGGAGGTTTAGTCTATGGTTGGCTGGCTCCAAGGCCATGGTGGAAGGGCGTGACAAGACAGTTTCTTAGTTCTTAATGGCCAGAGAAAAAGCAACATAATAGCATTGGAGAGAAAGCAATCAGAGACTAAAATTAGTACCAGGGTTGTTCCTCCATGATACAATGATTTACAACCAAAATGGTGCTTTATCAATCTGCTAGGCATTTCTTAAACCAAACTAACTGACACGTTACAATTAATGGGCATATTCTCCATTCTGTATAATTTTCTGTTTATTGTTTTCACTCTCTTTTCAAACCACTATTATGTCTGAGAAGTATAAAGGATGACCCCCAATTACTAGAATCTTGGAATCCCCTCTAGTCCAACTCCAATATATTGTCCAAACAGCAGCTCCAGAGATTTTCACAAGATGCAAATGTAATATCACAGCCAACAAGTTTGACTCTGTAAAACATTTATTTCCAATGCTTTACAGCTAACTTGTATAATCTCTCTGTGCATGCATTCTTTAACTACTTCCTTGTGTGTACTGTATGTTTTTCTCTGTGATTCCTCCACTTTTCGCTTCTACCCAGTACCCAGCTATCATATGCTCCTTTTGCTACTGAGATCCTTGCATTCTTTCCTTTCTCCCTGAAATACTTGGCTGCACCTCCTCCTTTTAAAATTACCTCCTGAGTATTTCTTCAGGTCATTTCCTATGCTACTTTCTCAGTGCCTTGTGGTTTATGCCAGACTTATGTTTTGTTTACTTTATATAGCCAGATCCTCTCTTACTTAGTAATTATCCAATTTAATGACACTATGATTTACTACAAGTTTTCCATGTAGACCCTAAATTCTGAGTCTATTCATACTGCACAATTCCAGAGGCTAGAAGTTTTAAGATGAAAACACCAGAAGATTCAGTGTCTGTGAGGGTCACTTCCTAGCCTTCACAAAGCAAGTTGGGAGAAGGTGTTCTTCAGGACCTTGTTATAATAAAGGTACTAAAACCATGTGTGTGCATTCAGCGCTTACGATTTAATCACTTTCCAAAGGCTCTATCTCTAATACCACAACATTGATGATTAGATTTCAGCTTCAACTCTAAACACATTCACACTGGCAATTAGGGTTCAACATACACATTTTGACAGAGAGTGGGGAGGGGATGTTTGATCTAGTGCAAGAAAGGTTTCATTTTAACCATAAGGAAATGAAATGCCAGATATGTAAAGAAATTTGTCAGAAACTCTACTCAGGTTTCCATGCCCAGTGAAGTTTCTCCCATTTTTCTTTATCTTTTTTTGTTTTGTTTTGTTTGTTTTTTCTTCATTCAAGCATTTACACTTCTTGCATACTGCATGAGAGTGATTTATTTCTAGTGCATTTTTTTCCTTATATGAATGTTTAGCTAAACATTAATGCAATAAAAATGTGGGCAATGTATGTTTTTATTGTAAAAAAAAAGTTACTTGATCTACCAGGCTTCCAGTAACACTTAACTTTATAGTGTATATTTTAAATAGAATAATATTGTAATGATTTAAGCTTTGATTTTCTTTTCAACAAAGCATTTTTACTCATTGTAGGTTTCTTTTAACAGAATTTTAAAGAAGGAAAGTGGAGGTCATAATACCCTAAACACAGCCGAGTACACTGGACAGCAATAACGCTTCTAGTATCTTTCAGTTCTTCTTGGCTAGATTCTGACTAATTTCCTTAGCATCTCCATTTATATGTACATGAAGAAATGGAAAGGCTCACATCTTTCCAATCAGAAGTGCTGCATGGATCACTGACTTTGAAGGGGAAGTCAGGTGCTCAACCTCTCGGCTCTGTCAAGGGAAGGAAAGAAAGCCTTTCAATTCAATCTCGAGTTATCTGGATGCTCCCTCTACAGCATGTTAATTGGCTGTTTCCAAGGACATTGGTTAGAGAGAGACAAAAAAAAAAAAAAAAAAAGATTAAATGCCCTAGCCGCTGACAATCCACACATTATCACCTTATGTTTAACCTAATTAGACTGAGGCACTAGCCAGAAGTTTTGACCTTCAGAAAGAACATTGTTACTGTCTTCAGTCAACCATGTATATTTCCTTCCAAATATTAGACTTCAGGAAGGATAAGCAAATACTTCATACAAAGCACGTGACTTGTGTATATTTTTGGCTCAGTTATTACCTGTTCATCCAGTGAGAGGATGGAAAAAAACACGAATAATGTTCATAACAGTATGTTAACATTAAAGGGAAATTTTTGGATCTTTAAATTTTGCAGAACCATTTCCCAAACATCATAAAACAACTAACCATTCTTTATGAAAGGTATGGATAGTTGAACTCTGGAAGAAAGAAGGAAATACTGCGTCTGAAATGTTGCGATGCTATTGAAAGCCAAGTAAATGCAGACCCGTGTCTGAGATGTAACCCAAAATAGACAGAGGCATGAGGAAGTTCTTATGAGTCTCTTTTAAATAAATGGGGTTGAAAAGGAAGGGAGAAAAGTGGTACCTTTTTTCCTAGGACAGTTGATACCCTGAGCTTAGGACATTAATACCAAAAGTTAGGTAAGTCTGTAACAGCTTCTTGGAGCAAGCTACTCTACAGTTCAGCTGGACAGGGTAAGTTCTAAAGACTAGGAGCAGCTTGAGAAGAAAACTCCTCCTGGAGTCCCTACCTAGGAGAAAAAATCCATCCAAAATGATGACTGAAGCATTTTCACCTCTATTATTTTATTCAAGTGTTCCACACACTCTAAAAAATCTCATTGAGAGAAAAGAAGGTTGGGGGGATGGGAAACACTTACATCAGTTGGGCAAGATATTATGCTGTATGTCAAGTGCAGAGCATAGTAGTGCAAGGCACCTTAAACGTAGCACAAAATGAATGACAGCTTTGTTGTTAGTATTACAGTTTTCATTGCTTATGTTTCTTCTTTAATAGCAATAGAATTAAAGTATTCGTTAGAAACGCAGATTCCAAGGCTCCTATCTAGACTTACTAAGCTTGAATCTCACCAGGTGACACTCAAAAGTCTCCACTTTTAGCAAATATACTTTTGCTAAAAACTAGCAATTGAGCTGAGTGTGGTAGCACACGCCTCTAATCTCAGTACTCAAGAGGCTGAAGCAGGAGGATCACTGTGATTTTGAGGTCAGCCTGGTCTATGAAGTGAGTTCAAGGCAATTTAAACTACATAGTGAAACCCTTTCTCAAAATGTCAAAAAAAAATTTTTTTAAAAAAGTAATACTAGCCAGGCGTGGTGGCGCACGCCTTTAATCCCAGTACTTGGGAGGCTGAGGTAGGTGGAGCGTTATGAGTTCTAGGCTGGCTTGGGCTACAACGCAAGTGCAAGGGCGACCTGAGCTACATAGTGCAACCCTGCCTCACAAAAAACTAGGGCTGGGAGTTTGGCTCAGTGGCCTAAGTGCCTGTCTGGCAGACGCGAGGTTGTGAGTTCAATCCCCTGTGCCGCAAATAAATAAATAAATTAAATAAAAAAGTAAAACTAACAATTGAGAAGCACATCTGCACATGGTAGGTATTTTACAAATTTGTTCCATTTAATCTTTATAACAAAATTGAATTTTACAACAGAGAAAATGAGGTTCAAACAGTTTTTACAAATACATATGGTATTGTTATTCTAATATAATTCCACTTGTCTTCAGACTTTCCTTTTAGCAACTTGAAGCACAGGGTTGTGAAAAAATATCTAAACTACTGGGGATTGTTACCTTGGGAGGACTTTGAGCATTGCTTCAGCCCAGTCGCAGGAGAAGAAGAGATTAGTACCAGCAAAACTGCTTACTACATTAGAATTGAGAAGACAATAATTTAGTGCTCATCAAGGAAAAAAAAAATAGTAGCTATCTCCCTCAGTACTCCACATTTATATGGTAAGCCTTACTTCAAAGTCACCCTGGAAAATTACATGACATTTTTATCACAGTCATTTTCAGACTGGGTCATTATCTTTAACAAAACATTTGTGCCACATTTTGAACAGACACATATATCAGGCAAGCAGTAGATTGCACTAGCGAATTCAAGAGGAGACGTCCCCACAATCTCTTCTGGGTTGTCAATCAAGAGATGATGGTGATAAGGGAATGAGGCTAAAAATGTCAGAGGAAAAAGTATAACCAAATGACAAGCCCAGTTATCAACCCAAGGGACTGAGACTGGGGACTGGGATTTCAGCTAAATGGGCTGTTCCTCTTGGTATAGATTGTGGGCACTTAAGAGATAATTCTAAAATGTCTATGCCTGACTGGAACCACAGGCCTTTTGTATGACCTTGGGCAATTCGCTCTTCCTCTTGGGATACCAGTTGCTTAATGGGGACATGCCATTATCTAACTTCTAAGTGCTGTGTATAAATTCTGTTCACAGAATTTTTTAATCATACAATTTGCTCATTTAGTATACACTATTTGTCAAATTGAATTGGACCTTTAGCCTTCTGGAACTGCCTTCACCTAACTTTGTAAATATCAGCTGCAATTGCAAATCCTTAGAAGGTTTTAAGGCAAAACGTGTTTTATGTAGAGCAAGTTCTAAGTTCCAAGTTTTATGCTTAAATACATTTTCCTCTGTATGACTTTACACAGATTCTTTCACCTCTCTAAATATTAATTTTCTCAAAGTCAAAAGAGCTAATAATATTTATTTCCAGGAGTTATTACATTGATAAATAATGAGATACCATGAAATTGTTGCTGAGCATAGAGCCTGAAATAAAATTTATGCTCAGATTGTCTGGAAGTTCTAATCCTTTGAGATAAGAATTAATGGTAATGATGCAAAAGCAAAGACATTTTAGTTCTAATAACTTGGGTCAAAACAAAAGTCTTCTTGCTCATCTCATCTCTCCTTTAAGTACTATGGGACAGTTGCTGCAGTTCCTTTCCACTTCTTTTTCTTTCCCTTGTGAACACTACAATAGTGTAGTACGGAGTGTCAACATCGTACAAATGACTACAAGGTGGTAATTTATGGTGCTCTGGGAGCAATTTATTTTTAGATGTTCAATGAAGCACGGTGTCGACACTTTATCAATATGATACAAAAGGATATAGATTAAGCTTTTAGGAAATATAACTGTGTAATGTTAAAGTAGAATCACATATGTAGAAAGAGTTTCAAGGGAACTACAGGAATTCCTCTTGGATGAAAGGTAGAAGTATAGAAAATCTCTGGGACTACAACTAATATCTTTGCTCTAAAAGTACATATATGTTATGTTGATAGAGATAGAGATAGAGATAGAGATAGAGATAGAGATAGAGATAGAGATAGAGATAGAGATATAGTGTAATGGTTGATACATTGTGTCAACTTGAAAAGTTTAGAAGCTTAACTGATTCAGCAGAAGTTCAGGGTCCTCACTTTGTAAATATCCTGAACCTATGCAGGAAGAGGGCACAGAGATGGTGTAAGTGCTATACCTATCTTAAGGTGGGTAGACTGCTTACAATATAAAGAAGGAAAAGAGACTTTCTGTACCCTCTTTTAGCTCTTGTTGCTTTTTCTGTTTTCTGCCACCTTAAACTATTTCCCCTCACCATGCCACACTGCCCTGGGGCCAGCTGATTATGGATTGAAACTTGAGCTAAATAAACTTGTCCTCCTTTAACTTTGGATGTTATGTATTTAGTCCAGCAATGACTGAAAAATAACTAAGATAAAGAGAGAGAGAGAGAGACAGAGAGAGAGAGACAGAGAGAGAGAGACAGAGAGAGAGGGAGGGAGTGGAAGGAGGGTGGGGAGAGAGAGAGAGAGAGAGAGAGAGAGAGAGAGAGAGAGAGAGAGGGAGGGAGTGGAAGGAGAGGGGGGAGAGAGAGAGATAGACAGACAGATAGATAGAATTGAACTCAGGACCTAATATTTGACAGGCAAATGCTGTAGTACTGAGTTACATCCCTGTTCCTTTATAGAAATGTTTACACAGACTCAGATACAAGGTCTAATATGAAAGTCTGAGACTACAGGACAAATTATGAGATGACTTCAAACAATACTGATACCTGTAAGCTAACAGTGATTTTGAGTGCTGGAGAGAAGACTATACCAGACTAAAAAAAAGAAGGAAGAAGAGAGGATGCATGTCTGAGACTGTTCTGAATTCTGAGATTACCAAGACAGATACATCAATTGCACTTACCGCTGACATAGAGCTTAGTGTTGAATGTGAGGTCTGTTACCAAACAAGCAAGTTACATTTAAGTTACAGAAATTTGAGTTACTCAAATTAAGTAAGGAAAGCACACATAGGTTACAACAACAGAATACTTTATAATGGGTTAGTCATAGAATATTTTGTTTGAAAAGATGTAAAATTATAAAGCTAAGTTTATAAGATATTTGTATTGAGTCTTTAAGCAGATTTTGACACAGCATTGTCTTTATTCAAACATTTAGACCAAATAGATGAGTGAATATATTTTTTTCCTCTTTCTAAATGAAAGGTTGTGGTAAGCAATGCTAGGGCAAAGGAGGTTATAAAAGAAAGGAATTGCAACTTAATTAAAATGTCTGTGTACCCTCAAGAACTTATTTGTTAGAGATTTATTAAAACAGATATTTGTTGTTAATCAAAAGTCAATTGATTCCCAAAAAAATATTTATCGAGACTTAACAAACTCAGTTATGCTTGTTGCGTGTTTGTCAAAACCTCAATAAATCTGCTTTTCCAAATCAATGTAAATTTAATTAACATGCAAAAAATAACTATCTGGTTTGCTTCAGATCCTTATTTTATCCAATTAATAGGATGCTATTAAGAGCCTGATTTAGTGACTGTAGAGCAGGGAGGATTTAGTGTCCATTAAAACAGCCTGTAAATACCAAAGCAGCAGGGGGCAAAGGCTGGGAGAGAGAACCAGCAAGATGTCCACTGAGGTTACTGCCAGACAGCAGTGGGAGTTAAACTAAAACATTACAAGGTTTTCACAGACCTTAAATTCCAATTACTCAGGCCACAGGCATCCCAATACATACAGAGCACATGAAAGGTAGGTCACACTGATTTCATTCAAATCCTTGCTGTATTCCTGTTTCAGTGATTGTGGAGGTGTCACTGGATTGAGTACCACTACCACCACCACCACCACCACCACACACACACACACACGCACACACGCACGCACACACCCCAATTCTTCTTTGCCTGTTACCTGTGAATGTGACTTGATTTGGAAATAATCCTTTCAGATGTAACCAAATTAAGATGCGTTTATGATAGAGTGGGGTAAATCCTAATCCCCTTATAATATCCTTATAAGAAAGATAATATTATCCTTATAAAAAGAAGAAAATTTGGTAACTGATGCATGGAAAAGAAAAGATCATGTGAAAATCCAAAGATGGAGGGAATGATTAGTAATGCATCTACAATTCAAGAATGACAAGGTTTCTGCCATGCAGCGTACTGTTAGATGAGGCAAGGAAGGATTATTCTCTAAGAACTTCAGAGGGAGTATGGGATTAACAAGACCTTGATTTTGGAATTTCAGCCTTTAGAACTATGAAAAAATACATTTATTTTATTTTAAGCTACCCAATTTGAAATACTTTGTTATAGCAGACCTAGGAAATCAATTTAATTTTAAGTAGAACGTTTGGAAACGAATTGGCCTTTATTACATACATCTGCATTTTTGGCCATATAAGAAAATAAGAAATCCAAAATCCATGGGCTCCTTAGTATTGAACAGAAGATATATATCATGCAACAGTTTTGCTCTACCTATCAGATAGTTAGCTCCCATTTCTTCCATAGAGCTTTCCTTACAGACTTATTCAGAAATGCTCTTTCTGTACTATTTGATATTGATATTTTATACAAAAGCCAAATCTTAATTTGTTGTTTATTCATTTCACCAATGACCATTTGGATGATGCATGCTTAGCATTGGTTGGGACCCTTCATGAATTCATTCAACAAGATTGCATGAGGTATCTATTTTATGCCTGGTTCTGTGCTAGCAACAGAAGGTATCGTGTAAATGAAATAGCCATTTGCTATGGTTTAAATATGATTTGTCTGCCTGAATCCCCAAAGAGTATAATATTCAAAGTCTTATGTTGATTGTATTAAAAGTAGGAGCTTTAATTTTGCTGTGTTGTTTAGGGTTGGAGCCTAAAGGAAATGATTCAGTCATTAGTACAGTGTCTCTATGATTCACACCTGGTATCTCGATAAGTGAAGAACAAAAGACCACAGACATGGTGATATAGACATGTTCCCAATATGATGTGATTTAGCCAAAAGAGGCCCTCAGCAGCACTTACAGCCTCCAAAACTGTGAACTAAATAAATTTCTTTTATTATAAAATGGCCCCAGATATTTCATTATAGTAACAAAAAGTTAAGTAAAATACCATTCTAAGATTTTATAGCTTATATATTTTTATTTTTCTGGCTACCCAAAAGCCACAGTTAGCATGTACTTAGGAGGTATTATAATACCTAAATAATCATGTTTTGCTTTAACACACAAAGCTTTCCACTTTTTTGAAGGGTGAGAAGACACAGAACAAAGTGTGAAAAGCCCAGGGTCAAAATTAGACTCGGCCAAACAAATTTTGTGGAGAACACGCACCAATAAAGGGATCACAAAATGTAGTTTCTGGAGGTGATAGAGGACTTATTGAGCTAGCAAACGTCAAGGAATTTAATGACTATCATTTGCAATTGGAAGTTTTCACAAGCAACCTTGTCCTTCTTCCATCCTCAAATGTCATTTCCTGCTTTTACCTGCTCCTTTAGCAGACAGGGAAAGAAAAGTTCTGGGATACTAATGATTGTATCTGACCCTGTTCCAGCATAATTGGCTCTTATATGAACATCCTAGAAAACTGATATCAGATACTGACTTTAAAAATACAACTGGATAAGACAAGTGAAAGGGAAGAAAGAACTTCTGAGGAAAGCCAGTTGGAGTCATTAGACTAGGTCCCAAGAAAACATTTAACTTCCATTTTTTCTTAAATTTATTGATTTTCTCCAACATGGGCCCCCATATGCCAGGCCCAATGGGCAGCTGACCTCCAATGCTCTACTATAACAGCCTCTTTTCACACAGTTTAATAACTGTGAATTTCCCACATTTTTCTCAAAGTTTTGGGGTTGGAAAATGAAGACTGAAAAACTCTTCGACTCTTTCTACTTAACAACCTGTGGTGCCTCTTTAGATTTGGCTCATCTGCAGAGAAATTGATGAAAGGAAAGCAAGTAGCACCATAAATACTCCAGCGGGTCAAATAAGGGTGGGAAAACATGGCATCATGTCTAATTAAACTTCACAGTGGAGGAAACTGCTTCTATTACACTTGTGCCCTTTTACACAAACATACATTTAATTTATGAGTCTCCTGAGGCCTTACTTTGACTCTTTTTAGTTCACATACAGTCAACACTCTGTATGCTAGTTCTGTTACCTACAGGTTCAACCGTGGATGTAAAATATTTAAAAAACAAAATATTATCTGCACGAGACCTATACAGACTTGCTATTGTTCCATTAGCAGTGCAGTAAATAAATATTTACATAGGGATTTACTTTGTATTCAATTTCGTAATTAATCTAGAGGTCAATTGAACAATATGGGAAAATGTGCATAGTTTGTATTCAAATACTTATTATGCTATTTCATATAAGCAACTTGTGCATCTGTGAATTTTGTCATTCATGGGAGGTCTTGTAACCAATTTCCATGGATGCTAAAGGATAACTTTGCTAGTTTTCTATTGTCTCATATATACACAACCCTTATTATGCCATTTCCTTTCTTCTTATCCACATCTTTATATTCTGTCTATTTTGGGGGTATGTATAAAAGGAAAAACAATCACACTGGAATTTTCCTGGCTGTGACTGTAAACATATTTCCAATCACTAAAACATTCAAGGTACTTTGTTGAATTATTTAGTCTTTCATCATCCAATTGACCTCAACTTACTGCTGTCTATATTTCAGGAATGAAGCTGTGTGTCAGAAACAGAAAGATAAAAGTCTTTACTTTCAGGGAGTCACCAATTCAATGGGTAAAGGTTAAATTATTGATTTTTAGAAAACAATTTGAGCATTTCAAAATTTAAAAGGAAACTTATTTGTGTGCAGTTTTTTAAATCAGCTCTCAGGTATACTGTTTGTCTGAGATATTTCACTCACTGATGGGACACTTTATTCAACATCCACAGTTTAAAAGGAGGAAGGTTTTACTTTGGTTCATAGTTTGTAAAGGTTTAAATCCATAATATGATGGCTCCAAGGCAGCGTGGCAAGGTAAAGGAAAATCAGCACATGGCATGGCAGCTGAAAGCAGAAAAGATCAAGGGAAGAGAGAGATTTAGAGCCTTTTAGGCCACAACCCTAGTGAGTCACACCTCCAACCAGGCTTCACTTTCCAACATCACACTGAGCTATAAAAATACCCAACCCCCTCACCAATGTACTGATCCATGAATGATTATCATGTCTTCATTATCCAATCGACTCCCCAGAGCTCCACTCATGAGCACGTGAGGCTTTGGGAGGACACCTAGATGAAAACCATGACAACGTTCTTTCTCAGTCACCTTCAGAAGCAGGAGATTATTATTTCATTTTATAAAGTAGTTCAAAGATATTAAACAGCACTGGTAGACAGGTGCAGTTAAGAATGTGGACGTTAATTCATATAGCTAAATGAGTGTAAATTTTTCTGCGTGTTTTATAAATTGTAAGACATCCACCAATTAATTCACACTTATTTTCTAGGAGGAGTCAAGTAAATTTTCCTTAGTAAAATGACACACACAAACTCTGAGGTCAAAACTTTCTTTCACTTTCTTCCTAGATGTGTCTTCTCATTTCCGTCTTCATCTTCATGTCTTTCAGCACGAGCCACAGTCCATGACTTGCCATCTGTGCTTTGGATGACTGGCACTGGCAAACCAGATTCATTGTTCATAACTTTTTGGGCTCAATTCCTATACAGCCATCTGTAATTGAGGCAAAGGCTCATCTTTAACTAGAAATATGTGTGTATGAGCAACTGAGGGTTTTATGAGTTTAACTCTGCCCCTCCAAAGGATATGTTGAAGTCCTAATTATAAGAAATTGTGAGTGATTTTAAAGATACATTCTAGCTAAGATGAGGTCATAAGAATGGCCTTAATCTAATGACTGGTACTTTAACAGATGAAGAAGCTGTGTGAAGACAGAGACACAAAGGAGGTGCCTTGTGAAAGCAGAACCCAAGATTTAAGGGATGCACCTGCAATCCAAGGAATGCAAGTGAAGCTAGAAAGAGGATAGAAGCTAGAAAGCTAGAAGCTAGAAAGAGGAAAGAGGTGATTTGATGGAGTTTTTCAGAGGGAATATAATCATGATGACATCTTGATTTTGGGCTAGTCACCTTGTATTAGTCAGCATTCCCATTGCTGAACAAAATTCCCAACAACTGTAAATTAGAGGAGGAAAGATATGATTTGCTTCAATTTTTCAGAGAATTGATACTGCAGGAAAAATGGCATAGTAGAAGGGCATGACAGCATAATGTTTTTCATATGACAGCCAAGAAGCACAGAGAAAAAGGAGGAAATGGGACATGCCCTACTGACATACTTCTTTCAACTATGATCCACCCTCTCAAAGCATATTTAGCTGTGAAGTCATCAGTGGGTCAATCCATTGAGGAATATATCTTTGTAGTGCCTGCAATTTCTCTCAGTAGATGATTCATGTTCCTGCAACTCCAACCCCATGGAGTCTGCACTGCATCCTCAGTTTACTCTCACAGTTTTATACAGCAGTACATTGCTTGAACTCCAAGGTCTGCCTCTGAAGACTCATTAAAATCCTCCATAGCTCTACAACTATTGCATTCTGCTTGCCTGAAAAACCAACAGAATATGGATGATGTCAAGGTTTGCAACTATCTCGAGCAGTACTCTGGCTCTTTTTTACATTAGTTGCTGGGTCTTCTGAGTACCTAGATGTCTGAACTAGGGCAAGTACATCCCAAAGAAGAAAGTCTCTGGATGACCTTTCTAAACTATTTGGCCTACTACTCTCTTCTCAAACAAAAGTTTACATTCTTATACCTTTGAATCAATGATTCATGGTGTCTTGATGATTCCACAGATGTCTTTAAGGCATCTTTCTTCTTGTACCTATACAAAATATGATTCCTTTTCATTAGTGCTAATCTTTTCATCAGTGGCATTAATTTTGGTCATAAACTAGTGTTGGTTTCTTCTGGACCAAATTTTTAAAAAATTTCTGTAACTTTGTCTCTTCCTCACTACAAACCTAGCTAAAGAAACTCAGCAATACCCATGCCATAGTCTGATTTCTTGGTCTTCTAAATTTCCTATGGAGATTTATTAGTCAACTGCCTTTGATCTCAGTCTCTTGCAAACCTCAGTCTCAGAACACTGAAAAAATATACAGGGCCAGGAGTTTGGCTCAGTGGCTTAAGCGCCTGTCTGGCAAGCGCGAGGTTGTGGGTTTGATCCCTGGTGCAGCAAAAAAAAAAAAAAAAAAAAAAAAAAAAAACAAGGAAAGAAAAATATAGGCACATTTTCTGCCAGAGTGTAGCACACATAGCCTTTACTCTAGCTAGCAATGGAGTCCTTGCTCCCAGTTAAAACCTTCTGATCCTGGCCTTTACTGTTTGCATTCCTATCAGAATTGTGCTCTTCTAAATCTGACCACAATAATTCATCAAGCCCTGCTACAGTATTCTTGGGTTTCTAGCAGCAGTCTCCAAATTTTCCAAATTCCTCTTACAAACAAGTTCCAAATGCTGTTAAACTACCTGCTCAGGTACAATCACAGTAACGTTCCTACATTCCCTTTACCAAATTCTGTATTAGTCAGTTCTCCATTGCTAGCAAATTATCAAACAATCACAATTAAAAGAGAAGAAGTTTAATTTGGCTCATGGTTTTTCATAGAATTCAGTCCATTGTTCACTGGCTCCAAAGCAGACATTGCATCATGTAAGGACCTGATAGAGGAAAGCTACTCTCCTCATGGTGGGAAACAGAGAGGGTATTGAAGAGTCAAGGGCCAATATATACCCTCTAAAGACATGTTTCCAGTGAAACACTTCTCCAACCAGATTTTACCTCTCTAGAGGTGAAATAAACTTTTCAGTGTGTCAATCCAAGGATAAATATAGTGGCCCTGTGATCTGATCACTTCATACTGAACACATAATATTTTGGTAGATATTCTAGGTCTAAAATGTAGGACACAATAAAAATAATTTCTGATTGTTATAGCCATATGCTTTACATCACCTTATCAAAGCAGACCTAGGAAACTAATACAGGAGATCTTAAATATTTCTTAAGAAAACTAATACTTTAACATAGCTATCAGGGTGGTGCTCAATTCAGGAGACTATACTATCTGTTCCATGTTTTCTTGAGGGTTTTGTGGTTGCAGTTAATTTGAGGAATGCTGTAACCATAGAGTCATAAGTGTCCGAGATTGAATAAATATGATAGCATGATGGTTAATTTCCTTTAACTAGGAAGGAATTTGAGTACTGAGAAAAGAAGTGACTGCTCCAGGATGGGAGAAGAATTGATCCTAGCTCCATTTTCTTTAAAGCCTGAGCTGTTTCCTTCATCATGCTTTTTTTCTTCTAGATATCATAGTCCTTCCAATTTTTAAAACAAAATCTCTGAGCAAAATCTGAACATAGCATATGTTAATATCTCATCATTCAAATATATAAAATGATTTCCAGAATAAATTTCACAATTTTGCTTTTGAATTGAACATTTGTATGCAAGAAATCATTCAAATATTGGGAAATCATGAAACCTTTATATGAAAACAGCAATCAAATGATAAGTAGATGACCATTGAAACTATTACTAAACACATAAAGCAATAATCCCAGGAATAAATATTTTCAGTACTTGCATTAATGATTTGTCAAAACAATCTAATGAAATATCTTTAGAATTGTAAGTAAGATATACAAGTTAGAATAAGTGAGAGTTTCACAAACACATGTGAAATGTAAGTTTGTAATAAATATATGTTACTTGATAAGAAAAACAAAGAAAAATAGAATAATCATTTTTGTTATCACACCTTTTCAAAAAACAATAATATGAAATTCTAGCATGTGTACTGCAAAGCAAATAATTTTGTATGCTATGTTCAAGGTCATACATTAGAAGATAGTTTGACCATAGGAAGTGAGATAAATATAATTTATGCTTATTTTGATCATGTAATTCTAGACCCTGATTCAATAATTTAAATATTATTAATTATGAATATATTTTGGCAACAGGGGAATCTTTAAGTAAATTATATGTTTGGATAGTATATGACTACTTGGAATTGAGCTCAGAACTTTATAACTGAGCTACAACTCCACACTGTTTTATTACTATTATTATCCTTATTATTATTGGTATTATTGAGACAGGGTCTTGTGCAGCCTCCAAGTTAACTAGGCTGGACTCCAATTTTTTATTTGTCTGCTGCAGCCTCCCAGATTGCTGACATTACAGGAGTGCACCACTATGTCTGACTCAGACAATAATTTTAATAGTATAGAACACTTAAATTATGGTTCAAAGTAGAGCAAGGTAAACAAATATTAAACTATAATTGCAAAACTATATGTATGTAAACTGCTTATAATAAATGCATGAATTCAACATTTCCTACTAGACTGCTACATATTAAGATTATCTTCCTTCCAGACCAGACAACATATATGCTCACCAAATATATCTGTATCTGTATGTATCTATTTATGTATTGACATATTTTTAAAGTATTTAAAAAATACAGATATATCAGTGTATTATTCAAAGTTTAAAAATTGCTGTAACTCAATTACTTTTCCTTCTCCATTTCAAAAAATCATTCTTTGGAGTAGAATTTGGAAATTAAATTTCTGTTGAAAACATAAATTAGCAAGTAGTAACAGAATAATTATTGGGATATAGAAAAGCAGACATCTAGTCTATTGTGAAGGGTTGGGTGTAAAGAATTCGTCTTGTAAGGGATGAGCTTTAGGAAGGTTCTTGACAAGTGAAATTTATTATCTCGAGCCTTAAACTCTCTCTTCCATTTGTTTCACCCTCTTGTGCTTAAACTGTCCTTGCCCTTCAACTAAAGTTTTCAGCTGGCTTTCCCAGATTTGTATCCACTTTGCAGTAAATTAATTAATCTAGTAATGAAAAATTATCCAGGTGAGTCAATTTAAGGACTACTTTCATATTTTTACATAAAACTATGGAAAGGAGTGACTATTTCTAGTAGCAGAAGCTGAAGTCTGTGAGGTTCTGCACATATTGGCAGCTCTGCTTTCTAGCACGCCACATGGGAGAAGCCAGTGTTCAGTGAGAGCAGTAGATGCCAGCAGACAGTAGGAAGCACAGATCCATGCCAGGGAGACCTGGCAGGACTTTCCTCTTTGAACTGAGTATTACTTTGTGCTTTGTATGGTTTGGTTATTGGACCTTCAATTTATTAAAAATCTCTATCTCTCTCACCAGAGTATCAGCTTTTTAGGTTTTACTTAATTTCTCGTATATTGTAACCACAAATATGAGCTGTAAGTAAAAAGAAAGTTTCCCACAGATACTATTGTGTCCTCAAAAAGGCTAGAATATGCACAATAGCTGTGCAGTGGGAAATGATGTTAATAGATGTAATTAGAAACCTGGCCCAGGGTCAGATGATAAAGGACTTAGCCATCCATAAAAACATGAAACCTAACCTGTAACCAAGGCAGAAATTCCTATAGGATTTCAGTGGAGGACTCAGGTTCATTTGCTTCAAACATCACTTTAAATGGAGATATTTAGAAATCATTGATATATTACTAAACTAAAACCAACCCAAAATAAATGATTCCAAGTGTGACTCCAGCTAGAGCATAGCCAGGGTTTCTTCTCTCTCGGCTGTAGGAATCGAGTGCTTACAAACCAAATCCTGAGAAACAACTTCCCTAGGCTGCCACCATTCTGAAACATGGTGACCTGGGGCTCTCTTCTCAAAGCAAATTCTTTTACCATTGCATTTCTCAAGGAGCAGAGGTTTCTGCCTTCTTGGTTCTTATGATGCTCTCAAGCTGTTTTCTGTTGTGTTCTTCTGAAATAATTGGTTTTCCCTTCTCGGTTTTCCTGCAGCCAATTTCTCCTCTGTTCCATCTTTGCAGGCCCCAAATTTACTGCAGTGTCCTTTCTGGCTAAATTCTTGACGTTTTGAATCATTCTGTTGGGCTCTTTTTTTCTTGATTCTCGACATAAATCTGGCTAAAAGCCCCCCAATAGTAGCCATGCCACTGCCTCAACAGTTGACTATCTTGAAATTTCTTCTGCCAGATTAATTAGTCTGCTATCCTTAATCTAAGTCACAGGCAAAATTTCTGGACATGAACAAAATGCAGACAAAATTTCTGCTAATGCCTATCACATTTGCTCTGGAGCCCAACAGTCAATGCAGTCCTTCTTCCCAGCAGGTACTTCTTGAGCCTGGTCTTTACTGGTAGAATTTCTATCAGTATTTTGATCTGAAATCTGACCAGAAACTCCCACCAAGTACACCTTCCATGTTCTAGCTGTACTTTTTCTTCTGGCTTCTGCAAACCTTTCCTACTTCTTCCACTTCTTGGAAGCCAGCTCCAAAGTTTCCTAAAGCACATGATCAGGTAGAGTCACAGCAACAGCTCCCTGTTCTGCTGCCAAATTCTATCATAGTTACTTTTATCTTGGTGTTGAAACAAAGTATCCTACATCCAAAGTTAAAGAAGGAAAGTTTTGTTTAGCATACAGATGGTAGAGTTTACAGGTCATACTCCGTAGGCTGCAAAGCAAGGTGGCATGGCATTGCAGAGAGAGTTCCTGGTAGGCAGAAAACAAGGTCATGGTAGCAAAGCAAATATGGAACAGCTCTTTCTTTCCACCCCTTATGTCTTATTTAGTCTACTTAAAGATGATAACACTCATACTCTTAATCCTAGTGCCCTTGGTTCTACGATTGCACCACGAATCAATCCCAGCGTTACATAATCACCTCTGTAAAAGCCCCACATATGATTTCCTGAGGCTTTGGGGGGACATCCAGACATGAGCCATGCTATGGCTATGATAATAAATATGGTGGATGATGATGAAGGCTGGAATTAGTGAAGTATCAGAAAAAGAATAGAAGATACAACTGAAAATAGTTACTTGGCAGGCCATACTGATCTGCCTGTTGAGTTATTTCACAGACTGTTTCATATTTTCCCAATGTCATACTTTCAAGGGAAAAAATTCAAGAAAAAGTCACTGTACTGAAATTGACTTTTTATTTCTATGCTTTTAAAAAAATATTCATTTTCAGGTTAGTAGGCAAAAACCAGTTTCTTCTTCCTTTGCAGATTCATAGGAAATATTTACATTTCCAGATAGCATGCTATGATTGATATGTGAAGTAAATAGTTAGACACATAATAAAAAAGATATGCTTTCTTCTATACAATGGAAGATTTTAAAATAATAAAGAGATGTTAAATATTTTATTAAAGAAAACTGAAGATTAATGATAAGTGAAATGAATCTCTTTTGTTGTTTATCATCCTCCACCTGTGGAGCTCTAAATAGCATTGATGAAGGAATCTGATTAGTTTCTAACATAAAGGGATTTAACCTCATGAAGTAATCACTAACCCTATAATAATACAGGGCCCTGCTTTTTCTAAGTGAGTAGGAGGGAAAACATCAGCTGAGATCCCCTGGTTGCTGGCTGGAAATTCTGAGAATTGCATGACCTTTGTTCTTGGAGAGAAAATTGTGCTTTTAAAAAGCATATATACGAACAGATCTTGAGACTCACAGTATATTTGACACTACTGGGTCACTGTTGTGATCTGTCTTCAGTAGCATTGATTTCTCCAAAAAAATGACAACGACCAAGCAAAACAGCCAAGGAGCTATTTTGCTATAATTTATATGCCCAGCTGCAAACACAGCCCCTGTTAGTTACTATTAATAGCTTCCTTCTTGTCACTTTCTTGGGGTATTTACAAAACCATAAATGCCTCACCCCAATAAGCTGAAGAGATATTTATTAGTATTTCATATTTATTCAGATTTCCTTCAAATGAAAAACAAATAAAAGGATTTCTATCCCAAATGTTCATAAACAGCAGCAACAACAACAAAAGTAGCAACTTTTCTTTGCTCTTTGGGAATTTTCTGGCACTAATTTCCAATGCCTCAAAAACTGACAACAGTGCTAGGAATGCTGTGGCATACATTTGAATAGCAGTCGTGCTAGTGTGTAAGACTAGAATTTAGGTAATATTTTTGTTTCTCAATTATCACACTTTTAAATGAAGCATAATGATTGTCACCAGATCATAGCATTATTTTGGAGATGAAATATGAGGTGATAAGTGTAAATTGTAAGCATTTCCCTTTCATTCTGATGTTGAAAATTGTTACCTTGTGCTAGCAACCACATAACTGACATATAGTGAGTTCTCCTTTTGCAATTGATAAACTCCATGTAGGAAGTTTGAATTTCATTTGGAGATAATGAAAAAGCCATATGACCCTCTACATAGGTAACTTTCCCCAAAATATCCAAAATTGAATTTAACTACTATAATAGTAAATTATGTCAGTTGGAAATACTAGGGCCAAACACAAGGTGGCTGCAATAACTCAGATAGGGTTAAGGATCTGTCTAGAATGACACAATTAGATCTAAAAGAGATTTGTTTCATTTGCACTAATACTTTATCTTAGTTCATTGAAAAGAAATTTTGTGTTATGATCTGTTTTGTTGTGGCTTATATTTAGGTGTGCCCCCAAAGCCTCACACAGTCATAGATGGGGCTTTTTGAAATGGCTGGATCTAAATTGTGTGATGCTGGGATTAAAGGCATGTGATTAGTAAATTAATCCAAAGATTGGTTTGGCATAGTTCTGGGTGTTGATAATGGGAAGGCATACCCTGGTGTGAATGGCATCGTACACAGGGGGGGTAACTAGGAAGGGACAAAAGAGAGACACAGGCTGTTGTTGCTGTTTTTTTCTCTACGGTTTTGCTGTCTTCCTGATTTCTGCCCACCATGAACTTTCTCTCCTCTGTGATGCCCCTCTGTCATGCCAACCTTCCTTACAGAGAGATAATTATAAACAGAAACTTCTATAAACTATGAACCAAAATAAACTTCTTCTATTTTAAATTTGGGTGTTGTATATTTTTTCTCAGAACCAATAACAGTAACTAAGACATATTTTTTTTTTGTAAGAATCTTTTTTGGTGCATGACTCCTACAGTGTAACTACTTTTAAAGAAAATGATACACAGTGCAGTAACTGTTGTTATTCTCTTATTTGGTTATGAAAATTTGTTATATTTTTCATTAAATAAAAAGAAAAATGAGAGATATATTTAAAATTTTGTAAACCATTTTATAGTATTTAAGCAACTTGAAATTAATTTTAGTACATGATTAAATCCTCCATAACTCAGTTGCTTGCTAATACATGACACTGAGAATTTGAAGCCATTTTAAATTGTGAAGTTCTTCAACAGATACTTAGAAAGTTAAGTATTTGCCTGGAAAAGTGTTAAGAAATTCCTTTTCAATATGTGTGAATAGGAGCAATGGTATATTTTCACTTGAAATGTTAATTTTCTTAGAGGGGAACCTTATAAAACCAGGAAGAAAAATTGCTTCCTACCCTGGCAAACACTTATGATTCAAATTTTAATCAAATTGGCTTTTTTTATTTTTTCTTTTTTTTTAGACTAGAAATTTGATGTCAGTTTCAATTGATCTCAGCAAAGAAAAATAAGTAAAGATAAGTCATATCATATGAAAGTGATTCAGGGAGGATTTCTGGTAGATAAATATTTGTAATGTAATTATAGATCTATCATCAACACCACTATAATTTACTGTTAATCACCATACTGATGAGAGGATCTTATCTTCCAAGGTATAACTCTCCTTCACTGCAATTATCTCCAGCATGAATCTTCATGCAAGAAACTTCCAATTTAGAACTATTTGGAAATCAGATTCAGCAATGAACACTTCTTTGTCATTGTGGATCATTCATAGGTCCCTAAAGCTATTCCAGTGTAGATTAAGTTTAGTTGCATGTTGTCAGAATAAGATATTTGTGATTGTACCACATTATGCCTTTTCCTAACATATGCATCTCACCTGAATGATCGATCTAAGATAGAGGTGGGAAGTTGAAGTTAAAAGGTCCAACACAAGCCACATTTTTGAGGGTTGATTCAAATGATTTCAAAGTATATATTCAAAATATTGATGCAAACTCAATATTTTATTTTTCTAAAATCCCTATCTCTGTGTACATCATCTTTCTTTTGCATCTTCCTTGCTGCTATATCCACTAGGCTGACTACTTTATAATTTTTTTCTGCCTCAATATTTTTTGCCAAATTGAAAAATATTATCATGCACTTATTTTTATAACATTCTCATATAATAACTTGTGCCTCATAGTCTTTCGATTACAACTACTCCATCTAAAAACTGGCAAAAACTATAACTAAATACATGGACCTTAGCCTTACTAAAATCTATCGATGATATTTCCCATGTTGATCATTTTCCACTGTTTACTTGTTTCAGATTATTGTAGTTAAGATGCTAGTTTCTGTCTCTTTAAGTCAACAAATGTATTTATATTGGATATAGCTCTCAGCTGCACCTTAAATAATGAGGAGTTTTAAATTCTACTAATCAGAGGAGCAATAGCATAAGCAAATTACAGAAACTATAAAATAAAAAGCATGGTTGAGGCAGACATAAATTTTTAACTGAAATTTGGAGGATGTTCTTCAGAACCTGGGATGGTAGGAGATTAGCTAGAGTCACTTATCAGGGTCATATGGGAAAAGATTTTGCAAGTCAATCTAAAAGGTTTGTACCCCAATAGGGTACAATTCAACAGAAATGAAAAGAGCTGACAGCTTGTTCACATTTATAAAGCTCACTTTAAGTGCAGAATACAAAATTCATCTGGGAGAAAGATAGAGCAGAATGACCAAATAGGCAGTGGAAGTAGATATTTTTACTTTTTAAACTGTCCAGTATCTAATCTACCCCCTTCTTTTTAGATAAATTCCCAACCCGTACACACGTCAGAGGTGAAGCACACACTACCTGACTTGGAAACTGAAAAGGAAGAAAAATCTTCCTTCTTTTGAGCTCATGACAACCAGTGATCACTTCCTAACTTAAACTGAGTTAGTATGCTTCCTTCTAGACAGAGTTTTGCAATGGGTGACCCATTTAACCTCAAAGGGTACATTAGGATCCTCCCTCACCTAATGCAAAACTGTCAAGGCAGTGATAGTGGCAGATGGTATGTTGGAAAGCCAGAGAGACTCTGGTTCTTCATGTCAACTGGCTCTTAAAAGAAGTAACTGATTACAAGACATCTAACATTTATCTTTTCAGATAATAGCAAGTTCAAATGACATAATTTTCTTGCAGTGAATCCCCACATTTTTAGTTTCTACCACTTCTCCACATTGCCACACTAAGGACTAACTTTCCAGCGCATGAATCCGGGGGAAGGAGGGTTAAGGCATATTAAAACCATAGCAGAATAGCAAGCAGTAATATTCCTTTGTGAAGCAGTAAGTGGTATACACCATGCCACAGATCTGTTGCACAAGCTTAATTTGAAAGAGATCACATGACACATTAATATTGACATATTGTATATAAAACATGCAGTGCTTACATTGGTCTGAAAACTGTAGATGGCTTTATTAATATTCTCATTCCTCTATGTGTATTAGGCATAAGTAAAGAATGCTATGACCTACAATTTTATGCTTCATCTTTAATATCTTTCATGTGCATTTCCTTAAAACGGGTTCTATTTACATGTATTCCCTAGTAGGAGTGGTGCTTAATCCCCTACCAATTGCTAAGAACTGTGTGAGTATAGGCAAGTAAACGTTGGGAAGGCATAGAATACTATGGAAAACTAAACTGTACACAGCAATGTTTATGCTGTAGAATAGCGAAAATGAAGATACAAAATTACTTTGGACCAATGCTTGTGTTGTACAATAGTGAAAATGAGGTTGAATAGACAGCAATGCTTGTGTTATGGAATAGTGAAAATGAGATTAAATAAACCGTGTTATAAATCTTCAAGTACCAGATCTTCACAGAGTAAACTGGAAAATGTCAGGGCCAAGCAACTAAGTAACTTGCTTTTCAACCACTCACAGCTATTGTGAACAAATCCAGTTAATACAATTAGATTTCATGGACAAAATTCTGCCTCCTCATATATTATCTAGCCAATGTGCTGTGAGTAAGATATGAAGGCTTTTGGAGCAATAACTAAGAAAGTGTTATTATTCCAAAGGAATTTCAAAAATGTAGAAGAGATTGGCACAAAGTCTTAGTAAAGACTAACTTACGGTGTTCTTGGACTAGTAGGCAACATTTTAGAATAAGCCAAGAACTACAGGGACTATGTCTTGTAATTTTGCTGACCTCCTCTATCATGTTTACATCCTCTCCTTTATTTACTGTAAATCATATATATATATATATATATATATATCTCACAGACTTTTTGCACCATTACTAAAAGTTAGTAGATATTTTCTCCATTTTATGTATAACTAAAGTAAAGCTAATTTTTTGATACCATAGTTTCTTTTTTTTCTCCCTCATTGTATTACTCCCATCCAAAATAGTAAATTATTCACTTGTCTTGCAAAAAGTCAATTCAAAAATTCAGAAAGTACCTGTCACATAAAATTAAAAGACAATTTTCTCTTTAACCCAATTATGTACTTGAACAGCAGTGACAGGATGGAAAATTATTACTGTCTGAAGATAATCTTTCAATATAAGAGCTATAACCCTCTTTTCAGATAATATTTCTGACCAAAATCGGTAGCAAGTGATAGTTTGAGTAATTTGTGATTTCTCCTTAAAAATAAGAAATTAACAATTTCAAATTAACCTCAAAAGCCAGGTGTAGTCTTGCAAAAAGAGTGAACTTGTTTTAACAGAAGTTATGATTTTATTCTCAGGAAATATTTCAGGTTCCCCTCCCCCCAGTAAACATAATAAAATAAGAAAGCTAAAGATGAAGTAGAAGAAAGCAAAAAGAGAGAGTTGCAAAATTAAAAAGGAAGAAATTAGAGGGAAATTCAGGCTGGAGTTCAAAATCCTGTTACTCTAATTTTGTTAAAATTACTCCCCTTTTTAAACAGAAGAACTGCCTGAGCCTACATGCTCATGAAAACATAATAAATAGCTCTGGAACGCTTTATAAGGCACATCTACAAAAGTAATGTTCTCTGTAATGATGATAGAGCTCATCGCCATCAGTCATGTGGCGCGTTCATGAAGGACATCCAAATTTTAATTAGCTTATGCTAAACGGCTTTAGTATCAATTTAGGCAAAATGTGACACTTGGTAGAATTGTTTGGATGGCTGCTAGGAATAATAACTCAAGGAATAATAATCACCAAGAGAATTCTGTTTCATCAGTGGACAGTGATTCTGATAGGAATAAGAAAACCGTCTGCAAATAGCAAAGAGAAAAAAATGAGGGAAAAAAGAAATCATTTGAAAAGGCTGAGGTAACTGTTTGTTATTCTTTCAATGTGAACAAATTAAAACCATCAAAGTTCCAATTGAAATAAAATAATTAACATTGCAAATAATCAGACACACACATAAAATCATCATATTTACAAAACTTTTGACCATACGCAGATGTACAACACTCTGTATTAAATTTTGTAAGAATAAAGACAGTATTATATTCATATTTCTATTTACCATGATGCTGTGGATAATAATCTGTGTCCCCCCGTGGATAGCGCCTGTACAGAAACCTTAGTGGTGACCAAGAACTGAAAACCATGCTTCCCTCACCACTTCATTAAAAAAGGGCTTTAGCAAGATATGTATCTCATTTTTCTGGTATTAACTTGTAAATGTGTCTTAGTTGTTGGGAATAGCAAAGAAGAATAAAGGGGTTTTTAGAGTTCTGCTTTAAAAATTTAACAAAAATTAAAGCCACACACAGAATATGATTATGTTTAATGATTAACAAGTTCATATGTTAGAATACACATAACACAGTGATTCAGCCTGCATGGTCTTCATTGTTCACTAAATACTGGTTGTGTGAGCAGGTAACACTTTTCAAAGTTGGGTTTTCTGATCTGTAACAAAAGCGTATTATTACTATCTTCCAAACTGTGTATGTGTGTGTCAAGTGATTGATTTGTATGCTGTTTTCATTATAAATAGCTTTACTTACTTTGTAATTTTATAGCAATTCTGAGAATAAGAAGGATTTTAAAGTTGCATGTGGGTAAGTTTGTGAATGAAAACCCTCTGGATCCAGTAGTTGCTTAATTAATGCATCAGATACTGATGAGGAAAAAAATAGATGGAAAAATTCTCTGTTCTGCTTGTAGAAGTTCAAATTTTACTACAAGATTCAATGTAACACAGTGTGCCAGTTTGGAAGGTTTTTTATGACTAAAGTATCATTGGAACACGTAACAGAAGCTTTTGGAGGTATAACAATTCAGATGTAGAGTTGTAAAGGCAGGGAATGAAATTCAGAAAAACCCAAAGAAAAACAGTGTATTCTAGAATTAGCAGCGTAATGCAACCAATTTGGGAAATCTACAGTATTCAGGTGAGTTTGTAAAATCAGTACCATTTATGGGAATAGGTAGATATATGAGAGTGGGATTAAGATTTGAAGTTAAATTGAAACACATCTTAAAGGATTTTGTTAAAGAGTTTTCTATGTTTTGTGTTGACTCTAGCTTTTTAGTTGTTGCTTGCCGAAAGCAAGGAAAAGTGAGAGGGGAGCAAAATTGACAGTGAGAATCAAAACCTAAGAAAAAGAAAGAGGAAAATATGAGACAAATACAGGACAGAACAACAAATTCATCATACATAATTCATAAATATGACCTTAGCATATCTGACTTTATGTTCAATTTGCTGTTGACATGTGTAGTATTCTCTTTCAGTTTACTCACCCAGGATGGGTGTAATAAATATATTTCTAAGTATCCTTCAGATAGTAATACAAGATCTAATTAATACATTAATTCTGCAATGCCATTTAGTGTTTATAAGGCCTTTTTTCATGTTATTATTATTTTACACCTGCTTGTGTATATTTTGTAGTAGCAGAGACCAGCCAAAATATCTATCAAATGTTTCCTTTTTCCTGCAAGAGGAGTTAAAATATGACTGTGGAGGCTGCCTGCTGAGACAATCAAAATGAATATTTACTTAGGGTAGTAATGATCAATTTCTTCTGAGTAATATGGAAATTGAGTTCAACACACAGAATATAGCTGAGGTTTTGAAACTAAGTGAAGCGGGAATGCCTAGTGTACTCTCTCACATAATTGCTTGCCTTCTGCTGAAATTTTCACAATACAGGGATCATTTATGTACATGTACATATTTTACTGTTGACTATATGACTGTAGAACACATTGGGTAAAAAAGTCACAGTAATAAGAATTCATCAAACATTTACAGTTGCTCCTTTTCTGAAATCCTCTGAGGAGAGTCTTAGCATTAGGTCCATTCATGAGCTATCAGAAGCCATCAAGGACAAAGTCTGGAAACTGGAATCTTGGCTAAGTTTAGCTCTTGCCTCAACTGGCAATAGTTCTGGAACTCTATGAAAACCATTGTACAAAATTTCAAAGGGAAAGAAAAGGATAAAGAAAGATATATCTCACAAAGAAGTTCACTAACCCCTTCTGGAAAAGTTTAACTGGTATCTGAAATCAGAATACTAAAATCTGATAGAAGTAAGATACAATTCATAAACCTGCTTCAAATCTTCCTTGGGCAGACATGGTACATATGAAGTCCTCAAATCAAAGTGTAGATTGTGAAGATGAAGTAAAATCATGTATATATAATGTGCCAGGAGTAATGCTAATTATTTATTTTACTTATTCTGATGAAACCAGTTAAGAATTGTTAAAATAATTTACCACTAAAAATCATTTGGTAAATATATCAGTGTGTCTCCTGGTCCAGACTCATTCAATTGTGGGTACATATGAAAGCTACCCACAATTCAGTTCCAAGTCATTTTATGACACAAAGTTTGAAATCACAGGGAAATGGATGTTTTGCTACTTTTTTATTTTAAAGAAGAAAAATAACAATACAATAGTGTTTCAAAACAGCTTAGTAGGAGAGCTATAATAATTAATACATTGTGGATCCACGCAGTGAGTGACAAGCACAGAAGACCTGTACAGCAATCTCTACCTAGTGGCGCAAGCTCATTCCCTTGCTCAGAACCTGGTAGGGCCCTGACCACTGTCCCCAAATATCTGGGGACCTTTGGGAAGTGACTCAGGTCCTGACTGGGCCACACCCAGCAACCCTGAGTAGCAGGGGAACCTCCCATGTTGAGTGGCATGAGCTCAAGGCCTGCACAGTGAACTCCAGCTAGCTATGCAATCTCAGCACCTCGATTAGAACCTGATTGGGCCCCAAAGAGTGACTCGAAGCAGCTGGGGAGATTTTGTGTGCTGTGTGGTATGAGCTGAAGGTTTCTCAGTGTACTCCATCTGGCTGTTCAGCCTTGGTACGTCACTCAGAACCTGGTAGAGTCTGCCCAGCAAACTCAAGCTGCTGGGGAGCTTTGGAGTGCCATGTGGGGTGTGCTGATGGGCCACCCACCATACTTCCCCCTTTTGAGGGGCTTTTGAGTGCCACTAGGGACCTAGGGAATACAGGAATATGACAAAATGAAAGAGCAAAATGCAATCTCAAACTTCCAGCCCATCCCAAACAAGCCTAGGAGACATGGACATAGAAGGAAATGTAAGCCATACACTTGAAACTTCTGAAATGATAGCAACTGAAGTAAAGAAAAACTCCATGAAGCTCTGAAGGAACTCAGATCAGAAATAACCTCACAGGTAAAAGAAGAATTGATAAATGCAATAAAAGAAATGCTGAACGCATCTAAAGAACCCATAGTTAAAAAAAATTGAGGAGCACTGCAAAAAGGTGGAAACCTTGAATCATCAATTTAAGAAATAAATTGAAGGCATGAATAAGATTCAAAGAGATACCCAGGAAATAAAAAATTCCACTGAAAACTAGCAAAACTGACTCAATGAATCTTGAGAATTTCAGACCTCAAAGACAAGATTGCAGCAAGTGGACAGGAAAGGAAAGATCTTTTAAAAATAACAAGGGATCAGGAAATAATAATTTTATATTTGCAAGGTGATACAAAGAAAAAAATATGAATGATAGTATAAATGAAAAGGAAGGTGACAGCACAAATGATATCAAAAGACTATTTACAGAAGGAATAGCTGAAAATTCCCCAAACATGGGAAAGGAAACTAACATCCAGGTGAAGGAAGCATATAGAACTCCAATTAACCATAATCAAAATAAATCTACACCCAGATATATAATAAATATCCCAGAAATTCAACATAAGAACATAATATTAAAAGCTATTAGAGATTTTCTTTCAGTTCATCACACAAGTGCAACAATGCGATGGTTACATATGTGTGACTTATTTAGTTCACTGAGAAGTATGTTTTCAAGGCACATACATTTGAAAGTGAAAATGTCTAGTTTATTGTTCTTTATAACTGAGTAGAATTCCATAAGTATGTATATAAAAATTTAGTTAAGATACTTAAAGAAAAAGAATTTTGAGTGAAATGTAGTTTTCATAGGGTCATTTTCAGATTTCATTTTTAATGTGAATTTTTTTGAAAATAATAGAGCAATCATAGCAAAAAATAGCCATATAACTGGTTTCTCTTGATTCATTGAGGGGAAAGTTTGTGCTAATAATTTTCTGGGCAATGTTTCATGTCTATCTCTTATACCCTAAACAACTGCTGTGAATGCAATAATATAAAATGTGTTGTTTATTGTTAATCTCATATTGGCTTATTGTAAAATTCTATTTTACTTTAATTTCTTACTTTTCTTCTGTTTAAAATAATAATAAAATAAAATAAAAGCTGTTAGAGAAAAGAGACAGATTACCTATAAAGGAAAGCCCATCAGAATCACAGCACACTTCTCTACACAAGCAATGAAGTCAAGAAGAGCATGGAGTGAACTATTTGAAATCCTAAACGAAAATGAATTCCAGCTCAGATTGATGTACCCTGCAAAACTGTCCCTCAAAACAGATGAAGAAATAAGATACTTTCATGAAAAAAAACAGCTGAAGAACTTCATGACCACCAAACCAAACCTGCAAAGAATACTGAAAGATATTCTAGATAGATGTACAAATAACTATGACTCCAAGAATACCAACAGAATAAAACCACTAAGCAGAGAAAACAATTAAATAGGGGAAAGGTAAAGAATCAACAGCAGAAAGATAACATGACAAAAATAAGCCAATATATATCAGTTATAACCATTAATGTAAAAGGCCTCAGTTCACCATTTAAAAGTAGACTGGCAGAATGGATCAAGAAACAACACTCAACCATATGCTGCATACAAGAAACCCATCTAACCGTAAAGGAAATTCATAGATTAAAAGTCAAAGGCTGGAAAACAATACTTCATGCACCAAAAACAAAAACGAAAACAAAAACAAAACAAAAAAATAGCAGGGGTAACTATTCTGTTTGCAGACAATGCAAGCCTCAAACCAAGAATTATCAAAAGACATAAAAAAGTCAAGGATTTAGCTCAGTGGTCTTAGAGCCTGCCTGGCAGATGCAAGGAGGTTGTGAGTTTGATCCCTGGTACCTTAAAAAAAAAGAGAGAGATAAAAGCCACTACACACTAGTTAGGGGAAAACTTCAAGAGGAAGAGATAAGAATGTTAAATATATATGCATCAAATACGGGAGCACACAGCTATATAAAAAATAAAAATAGACATGAAAAATCAAATAAGTAATAACACAATTATAACAGGGGACCTTACCACTCCATTGATACAAGGAGAGAGATCAACTAGACAGAAAGTCAGCAAAAAAAATAATAATAATAACAGAGCTGAAACAAGCTTATAAACAAATACAAATGGACTTAGTAGATGTGTACAGAGTGTTCCACACAACAACATCAGAATATACATTCTTGTCAGCTACACTTGGGACAGTCTCTAAAATAGATCATGTACTAGCCCATGAAATATCGCTAAGTAAATGCAAAAGAATTGAAATTATTGCATGCATATTATCTGATCATAGTGACATGAAACTAGAAATTAATGACAAAAAAACTGCAAAAACTCCATAAACACATGAAAGTTAAATAATACACTTCTGAACAATCAATGGGTCACAGAGGAAATTAAAGAAGAAATTAAACAATATCTACAAGCAAACAAAAATACAAATACATCTTAACAAGAACCTGTGGGATGCAATGAAAGCAGTGCTCAGAAGGAAAATTATTGCAATGAAATTCCACATCAGGAGAACAGAACAAATACAAATAAACAATTGATGCTACACTTCAAACATCTAGAAAAAGAAGAGCAAGTCAAGTCCAAAGCCAAAAGAATGGAGGGAAATTATAACATCCTAGCTGAAATTAATGCAATAGAGACTAAGAAAAAAATACAAAGAATTAATGACTCAAGGACTTGGTTCTTTGAAAGAATAAATTAAATTATTGAGTCCCTAGCCAACCTTATTAAAAAAAGGAAAGAAAAAACTCAAATACATGCACTAAGGGATGAAAAGTGCAAAATTACTACAGAATCTGTGGAAATAGAGAAGATCATCAATACATACTTCAAAAATCTTTACTCTCATAGGTTTAATAACACAGAAGAAGTAGACAGATTTCTAGAAACATATCACTTACCAAAGCTGAATCAAGAAGAAGGAAAACTGCTGAATAACCCAATTTTATTTAATGAAATTAAAAGTATAATTAAAATCTTACCAAAAAGAAAAAGCCGAGGTCCTGTTGGATTCACAGCTGAATTCTAAAAGAAATTCAAGGAAGAGTTAACTGTAACACTCCTCAAACTCTTCCATTGAATTAGAAGGGAAGTAATTCTTTCTAACTCATTCCTGGAAAGAAGTATTACCCTAATACCAAAACTGGAGAAAGCTACAAACAAAAAAAAGAACTACAGGCCAATCTCCCTAATGAGCATAGATGCAAAAATCCTCAGTGAAATACTGGCAAACAGAGTGCAGCAAATCATCAAGTAGATTATGCACCACGATCAAGTGGGATTAATCCTGGGAATGCAGGGATAATTCAACATATGCAAATTAATAAACATAGTAAACTATATCAATACAACCAAAGATAAGAATCATATGATCATTTCAATGGATGCAAAAAAAGCTTTTGATAAAGCTCAACACTCATTTATGATAAAAACCCTGTTGAAAATTGGAATAAATGGCCTTTATCTTAATCTGATAAAAACCATATATGAAAAACCAACAGTGGACATCATATTAAATGGACAAAAATTGAAAACTTTCACTCTAAAATCAGGAAAAACACAAGGCTGTCCACTGTCGCCACTCCTATTCAATATAGTGCTGGAAACATTAGCCAGAGCAATTATGCAAGAGAAAGAAATAAGGATAGGAAAGGAAAAAATTAAATTATCATTATTTGAAGATGACACAATTATCTACATAGAAGACCCCCAAAACTCCATTGAAAGTCTTCTAGATGTAATAACCAAATTCAGTAATGTAGCTGGATACAAAATCAATAGGATTCCTGTATGCAAACAACAAATTCACAAAGAAAGAACTGAGAGAAACCACACCCTTTCACAATAGCATCCAAAAAAATGAAATACTTTGGAATCAATCTAACAAAGGAAGCAAAAGATCTATTCAATGAAAATTAAAGTACTCTGAAAAATGAAATTGAAGAGGGTCTGAGAAAATGTAAAAACATTCCTTGTTCATGGATAGGAAGAAAAAACATTGTGAAAATAGCCATTCTCCCAAAATTGTTATACAGATTTAATACAATTCTAATCAAAATACCATGCACATACCTCACAGATCTAGACAAATCATTCCTAAAATTTCAGAAGAGGCCTACAGTAGCAAAGGCAATTCTGGGCAGCAAAGGCAAGGCAGGAGGTATCATAATCCCTGATTTGAAGTTATACTACAAAGCTGCTGTGATAAAATCAGCATGGTACTAGAATAAAAACAGATCTGAAGATCAATGGAATAGATTAGAAGATACAACCACAACTACAAACACACTCAGCCACCTTGTATTTGACAAAGAGGTCAAACATGTACACTGGAACAAAGATAGCCTCTTTAACAAGTGGTGCTGGAAAACCTGGTTTTTCGTATGCCCGAAACTGAAACTAGACCCATGCCTATCACCAGGCACTAAAATAAAAGATCTAAATACTAAAGATCTAAATATTAAAACAGAAACACTAAATCTGTTGGAAGACAAAGCAGGTAGAAATATTGAAGACATAGGGGCAGGCAAAGAATTCATTCAAAAAAATCAGCCTGCATGGGAAATGCTTTCCAGTACCAGCAACTTGGATTTCATCTTATTAAAAAGTTTTTGTATGTCAAAAGAAATCTCCAACAGAATGAAAAGAAAACCCATGAATTGGGAAAAAAATCTTAGTCAACTGTCCCTCAGACAAACAACTTGCAACTAGAACATATAATGAATTTTTAACAATCAGGTCCCAAAAATTCAAAGACCCGATCCAAAAATGGCCATCTGAGATGAATACACACTTCTCAGATGAAGAAATACAAATGGCAAATAAATACATGAAAAAATATTCAGCATCTTTGGTCATTAGATAAAGGCAAATGAAAACAACACTGAGATTTCATCTTACTCCAGAAAGAATGTCCAGGATCAAGAAAACCACCAATAATCAATGCTGGAGAGGCTGTGGAAAAAAAGGAACTCTACTACACTGTTGGTAGGAGTGTAGACTGGTGCAACCACTGTGGAAATCAGTCTGGAACTTCCTCAAAAAGTTTGGCTTGGAAGTCCCATTTGACCCAGCTATTCTGCTTCTAGGCATATTCCCAGAAGAACTGAAAACATCATACCATAGTGGTATATGTGCACCTATGTTTATCGCAGCACAATTTGTAATAACTAAATCTTGGAAACAACCTAAACGCCCATCAACTGAGGAGTGGATAAAAAATATGTGGTATTTTTATACAATGGAGTATTACTCCAGCTATAAAGGAGGATCACATTGGGCTTTTATAGGTAAATGGATGCGACTTGAGACCATACAAGTGAAATAAATCAAACTAACATGTGTAAATACTGTTTTGTTTCCCTAGTCTAAGAAACTGAAAGAGTAAATAAGATTTAAAAAATCTTCAATAAATATTTTGAAAGGGTAAGACACTGCTCAACAGGGAAAAATAACTCAGAGAGGGAAAATGAGAAAAGAAGGAAAGGAAAAGAAAAAAAGATATAAATTTGTATATATACACTTAGGATAGCTGGGTCAGTTGCACAACTGAATCTATTAGTTCTTGAAACAAAACAGTTAATATTCATAAGAACAATTTTGCAAGTCTATATCTGGTAATCTGTGTAAATTTTCTGAAGATAACTAAGCAAAATAAGCACCTTTCATATGTTCCTACCACCTTGTTGTGAAAGCCTATATTGTTATTGTTTTGGGTTCTTTGTTATTGTTATTTATCTGTCTATTTTGCTCCTTGTTTTTCTTATATTTTGTTTTGTTTTGTTTTTCTCTCTAATACAGAAAGGATAGATGTACATGTGTAGGCTTATAAATGCCTAGAAGTTCTCCTAAAGAATTTACAAGAATTGATTTTATTATGTGTGATGGTATGAACAGATACTTGGAATAAAATAAGACATTATGATAGACATTGCTGATTTCATAGAATCTTGTTTTGAAGTCCAAGAATTCTTTTATTCTTTGTTTTTATTGGTTTTAGTCTGTTTTATATTATTGGATTTTAATATGTGTGAAGGTGTGGACAGCTATTTTGAGGAAGATATTATGGTAGCTATTGTTGGTTTCCTATTGTCTGATTTCAAAGGCCCATAATGTTCTCACTATTTTGTTTTGATTAGTGTTATACTATTTTGTTTTGTTTGAATTTATTGTGTCTAAAGATATGGACTATTATTTTGAAGAAAACAAGAGTCATTGTGGTAGCCACTGTTGATTTCCTGGTGTCTTGTTTTGAAGTCCTGTGTTGCTTGCATTGTTCTATTCTGATCTGTTTTGTTCTGATTTGTTTTGGCTGGTTTTATTCTCTTTACAATAAAAAAGAAAAAATAATAAATTGTGTATTATTGTCATCATAGCAGTTATTCAATGTACAATATACAGACATAATATTTTGTTCAAACAATATTAGCACAAACTTTTCTTGTCAATGAACGAAGAGAAACTAGTTGCATAACTATCTTAATTATCTTGTGTATGAATATATTATTTTCTTTTTCTTTTTTTCTTTCCCCTTTCCCCATCACAGTTTTTCCTTTCTTTTGAACAGTTTCTTCCCAATTCAAAATATCTATGATATATTTTGAATCTTATTTACTCATGCAGTTTCTCACACTAGTGAGACAATGTGATGATTGCACATGAGTCTGATTTATTTCACTTATGTGTATCATCTTGAGTTGCTTCCATCTACTTATAAAAATCTCCAATCTATCCTTCTTTATAGCTGAGTAGACTCCATCATCTGAAAAAAAAACATACTTTTATATAGTTTTGCTTTTTTGATTCTTTCATATAACTGAAATCTTTCATAGATTTGAGTAGGATGAAGAAGTTACTCTTCCTGCCCTCATAGAAGATAATGAACACCAATTATATTCAAATTCATAGAAGATAACTAATGTCAATGAATAGGAGAAAAATAGAAATGAATCAAACTACCAAAGAATGACTTTCATTTCATATTAAATTGCTACTGTTTTGTATTCTATGCCGCATGCCCATGAGTAAATTGACTCAATGCAAAGCATTTTGCTTATTAAAAATTATTTAACATAGTCAATTCTTAGCAATAAAATCAAATTTATAGTATTTTTTCTTCTTAAATATAACATTTAACAACGAAGTCCACAAATAGATATATGAAATAGTGGATGTCAAAATAGAAAAAAGTATCAAGTGATGAGATCCCTGAGAGATATAAATGAGAAGATCATTAAAATTGTACTACCTTAATGCCTTGAGAAAGTTTTACAGTTCAATAATAAGAAAATTTGGTACCATGGTGGGAGCTGAGCCAACAGGGAGACCATGATGGTTACAGTGCATGCTGGCAGTGTAGTGGAGAGGAGGGATCTGAAATGAGAGAACCCCAGCAATGGGACAAGTGGCCCACTCAAGAGTTCATTGGGAAATTCAGTAGATCATGTATGTGAGGATTTATTTGAATCTAGAAAAAACTGTTGGAAAGAACTAATAGAAACAGTATATGGTACACAAGTGTAGGAGATTGTACTTGGTCTTACTGGAAAACTGGAATGCATTGTAATTCACTGGCATTGTTGAGAGAATCATGTTTAGGGAGTTTCTAGTAGTCTTTCCAAGAAAAGAGAGAAAAATACCCTAGTGTAAGTACATACATATAAATATTTCCATGTGTAACCATCGACATCTTTATTAAACTACTTATAAGTCTATAGTGTTTCTTCTAATTCATTGCCACAAATGTTATTCTAGCCATCTTTGTTTCTCTGTAAATTTCCATTCCAACAGTGAGTAATCTGACAAGCATCAAGTGATATCTATTTACTTAGTAGTTTAATTCCACTATATGTAGTGAAGGTTCAGATTTGTTAACTATACTATCACTACGAAAAACTTACTAACTAGAGTAGAATGCTGATCTATAATTTCTTTGCCATGAGTCTTAAAAACTTCACACACTTCTATTGTTACTTAAATGGGCACATTTTTCTATAATTTACATGAGATTATTTTAAACATTTAAATAAGTTATATTCTGTTATAACAGTTTGTCTTTCATTCTGGAATTGTGCAGGTCCTAAATTATCCAGCATATACTCTAGCCAACTTGATGTCCCCAAACCCTCAGTGTTTCTATCAATTAAGATTTGCTGTTCAAACTATACAGTTCTATGATGCTTTTAAAAGCATAGTGTCATACATGTAAAATTATGTGATCTTATCAAATCGTCTTCATGATGTAAAAAATCATCTATGCTTCAACTATTCAATCATTATTACCTCTCAACTTGAAATTCTTGTAACCATTAGCCTATTTTCTGCCTCTATAGTATTGCTTATAGTTAAAATATCACCTAAATGGAATCATATATTGTGTACTCTTTTCACACTGGCTTCTTTCATATGGGAAGACACATTCAGAGTCACTGCCATATCTTTTCCTGGCTTAGTATCTTACTTTACAAGAAGGAGTGTCAAGAGAATGCTTCTTTACCATTTTTTACTTCATATATACCATTTGGAGTTTCCTGTTCTGGAAGTTGTACCCAGGAATGTTTAACAAATTGGATAACTGAAATATCTTTTAGAAGGCTAAAAAAAAAAAAAAAAAAAAAAAAACAAAGGCTGGGAGGAAATTTTTGTACTGCAACAAAAAGTTCCAAAATGTCAAGGAATTGAAAGGGTGATGGCAAAAAAGACAGACAGGGACCAGGGAGTAATGGATTCTTTGCCAATTGGCAGGGCATAGCTCTGGACATTCAAAATTCTATGAGTTATTAATGCAAAATGGGAGACTAATGGAAAATTTACAAACAAGTCTCTTAATCCCACAGTATTTTACGTAGAATTGCCTTTTGTAGCTTTTGGACTTTAGGGAGGTTTGTGAGGAAGCAAGAATTTTCTTTGGCTCATGTTTAGTTTTATTATAGTAACTTAATCAGCAATGTATTATTTTACTAATAGCATGCACTAGACGTAACTTTCATGAAGGGGAATCACTGTAGACTCTACGAAGAGTGACTATGACTGCCAAGATATCTTTTGTCAAACAGTAAGAAATGTGCTGGTTGCATGGTTTGTTTTGCATTCATTCACTAGTGTGAAGGCAGCAGCTGTTGCTCATGTTATTACTAGATGTTGTTCTAGTAAAAATTTTAATAACCACTCTTTAATCAATGGTTAGTCAAAGAGGCATAAACCAAGAAAGTTAAAGCTGACACTCTTAAATCCATGTCAAAGATAAGTTGTATATGCATGTGAAGGTGGATGCTGTGAATGTACACGAATGTCTATGTTTATAACAAGAAGAAAACACAAAAAGCTTTCTAAATATACCATAGCTGTGAAGATACTTACAGCTACATTGATAGGAGAGATTTTAGAAAAGTAGAAAAAAGTCAGTAAATCAATAAACTGCTTAACATTTAAAAATCTAGAAAAGGGTTTAAACTCGATCAGTCTTTGTCTCTGTGTTTCTTCTCCCTTTACTTCTTACATGACGATAATCAGTTAAGATTTTAACGTTTGGCTTTGCCATCTTCAGCTTACACATACCAATGAACAGGAAAAATATTTAATAAGTTCAAAGAAATACAGCCCTGATTGCACATACAGTTTTGAATCCTGACCTTTGGTTTCTGCAATTTGGATTAAAGGTTTTTTCCTGCCACTGTGAAGAATTTACACAACACTCTGCTCAGTGCTTCTCTTCTGGTTTTCAATAACAATCTTCTGGAAGATCACTCAGGATTATTCTATAGAAGAAATGTAGATCTTGCACAATTCAACTAATCAGGAGAATGATTGAATCCCTAGATATGCAACTTAATGTAAGGAAGGAATAGACACCTTACTTGGTTTAAACAAACATTCCTCTAGTTGACTGAAGAACTTCAAAACTCATACTCTATCCTTTACATTGGAGAATATCTTTAGATTATTCCATACTTACTCTTTTTGCTATGTCAAAATATTGACATGTATAGCTTTATTTAAATTTAAATTTGGAATTTAAGGATTCTGTAAAAAAACATTTATTTTGAACTCTATATAATGGACTGGGGATTTTATGTAATTTTCCTATTAAATTGTTATTTAATTAGTGTTTTCAGTTACATTAGTTTAAATTATATCTAAAATGTGTTAAATTTTAATCTTTCTTTTTTATTGGTAAGGTTGTGGAATTGTTAATTAGCCTGATTAAATATACACAGGGATGTATTAGGCATCAAACATGTTCTTACTAATCCCAGATGATGCTCTCAAAATATCAGAAAGCTACTTAAGAAAATGCACTGAACCCTTTTCTTTTCTACCTCCAAAAGAAAAAGACTAATTATTTCAGGTTGACTTTGTTATATATTTGAAAATGAATTATTGTTATCTGATATCTGAAAAATAAAAGATGGAATTCAATGTTAAGCTAGTTTGAATCTAGGCTTTATCACTTCAACTTGACAAAAAACAGTATAAAAATTATACTCTGTGAAGCTCAGGATTCTATTGTTAGGACAGATGATATAATAATATCTATTCAAGAGAGAATATTGTGGCACAATGGTACAGTATATGTTTTGCATGCGTGGAGCTTGGTGCAATTCTTAGCACTACATACATACGCATAAATAATTTTTGTGTCAAAAAGCAGTTGCAAGACTGAACTTTTTAATGCACGTGAAACACTTTACTACCAAATCTATTTATGTAGTGCTGGGAATTGAACCCTAACCCCAGGCATATACAACATGCACTCTACCATTGTGCTACAATACTCTCTCTTGAAATAGATATTACTATATCACCATTGCTAACATTAGTATTTTGAGACATACTTACATTATTAATGAAAAACCTTATTCAGGGTTTATCTGAAGATACATTTAACTATGTTTTATGTTAAATTTGATGAATCAAGTAACTTTTCTAGGAATTAAAATTTTATATAAAATTGCAAAGGCAGTCCTCCCTGAGTAAGTGACTTTTGAATTAACCACAGAAAGGCATGAGGGAGCCAAATTGGAAGATAAGTGAAAAGCCTTCTGAAAAGAGTAATGAGCAATGCCAAGGCCCTGTGCTAGTTCTATGACAAGTTGGAGCACGCTGTCCAAAATGGCTGGAGCTATAAAATCTCATCAGGGGAGGAAATGTCATGGTGAGCATGGCATCTGAAGTGATAAGGCTTTGCAGAGAACTGGCACAATGGCTTAATGGTATTTCTCTGGCTAACACGTGTGTAATGGAAGAGATCGGAATGGAGAAGTTAAAGTGGTGACTCTTCAGGTAGGATACGATGAACTTAACTCAGAATGGTGGCAAACAAAGCAATGACATGTAGACAAAATACAGAGAAATACTGATTTGTAATAGATTAGATGAGAGAAGGATCAGTACAGAAGTATTCCAAGGTTTTTCACCATTGATATTTTAACCATCTTTCCCTGTACTGGATAGAAACCTAATGCTATACATATTTAGATAACGAACATTGTATGATATTAATTTTTGTCTATTTGTTTTAGGAAGGGGCCATCTCCTCATTTGGAATATAACAGGAAAAAAGATTTATGTTGGAAAGAATGGGATAACAGGAAACGAATTTTCAAGTCTGCAACAAAACTAGTAGAAAAGGAAAAACCACTTCTCGATACTGATAAATATACAATCTAAGTATTACACTGAATAACACATTCAAGTTACTATTACTGAGTTTTTCTCTACCCTTACTTCAAGCAGTGCTCACTCAACTTCTTTGGGATAAAACCTTGCATGTATGGATTTTATTACTTTCATAACAAAGATAAAAGTACAGGCAGGGATTTGTGCCACTGAGGTGCATCCCAGGCCAACAGCTGGGACAGGGGAAAGGAGAAATGGAAAGGAAAAGATTATATATATGTAGGTATACACATATAACTGTATGTATGTATAAGGGTAAAAGATAAATAACTGTACTACTAATTCTCTGTTGGTTGATCTGATCATTTTTATGACTAGATCGTGTAACTTGAACAACTACTTCTAAGACAACAATATGTAATATAATAACTAGTATTGATTTCTGGTTTTTTTTGAAGTTCTGCATTATTACTATCTTTTTTTCTTTTTGTTTTAAAAAAGATAAAAGTACATGCCATCTGTCTTTCAAAAAGAGAATTTTGGTGAAACTAGTACCCTATTTTTAACGAATATGGAAAGAGCTGGGTGTGATGGCTCACGCCTCTAATCCCAACATTTGGGAGGCTGAGGAAGGAGGATTGCTGTGAGTTTGAGACCAATCTGTGCTACAGTGTGAGTTCAAGGCCACTCTGCACTGCATAGTGAAACTCTGTCTCAAAAGGACCAAAAAAAAAAAAAAAAAAAAGAATATGGAAAGAATATGTATTTAATACAATTAGCACCTTTGAAAGAAGTCTGGAAAAAAGAAAACCTGCTCAGTCAGTTTTCAATTCCTGAAAATCCTGATTCTACCACCGACTTGGGTTATGAATCATAAAATAGTCATCCAATAGGCAAAGTCAAAATTAATATTGTGCAATGGATCCCATGATAGATATAATCATAGACTGTAAAGAGAATGAGTGGGAAAGTTAACTCATTGTGGTGTAGCGTGGTGGTGGAGAATGTGGCAAGGAACCTCATTGGAAATGCAGCATGGAAGGAATCGGAAAATATAAAGGGAAGAATAACAATAAAAAGACAGTTAAACAATCGGAAATGCTGTGATCAAACATATCAGAACTTGAGGTGAAAATATGAGACTTTGGCATTTTATATTTAGTAAGATTGAAATATAGCTCAGGCAGGTGAGTGATTAGATATAAGTATGAAGAGAAGCACATGATGTGTGAAGTAGGTGGAATTTTATCTTGAAGATAGTGAGAAATTACAGTAATTTTTGAGTATCAGTATGATTTTATTTGACTTTCTTAAAGATCATTCTGTCAGATAGGCATCTTATGTTGTTTTCAATGCAGGATATGATTAGGCACTCAACTGTTGAAGTTGTAACTGTATTGATGAGTAAATCATATTGCTTAGATATTTAAAACAAGTACTAAAAACTAAAGGAGGCAGTGGTATATTTGTGGTTCATTACAAGGCATTAAAAGAATAGAGGAGATGATGACATTTGAAATGATACATTTTAATTCATTTATACATGAAGAGTTTTTTTGTTTTTTGTTTTTGTTTGTTTCTTTTGTTTTGTGACAGCGGGGATTGAACTCACAACCTCGCACTTGCCTTACAGGCGCGTAAGCCAATGAGCCAAACTCCCGGCCCCGGTCTTTTTGAGGCAGGTTCTCACTGTGTAGCTCACGCTGGCCTTGCGCTCACGTTGTAGCCCAAGCCGGCCTCGAACTCACAATGCCCTCCCACCTCAGCCTCCCGAGTGCTGGGATTAAAGGCGTGCACCACCATGCCCGGTTTATACATGAGTTTTAATCAGAGTTTGGGTTAAGAAGAGCAGGTACTAAAGGAGATGGTTCATCTGTTTTTCTTTTTCTTTTCTTTACTTTGTAGTAGTACTTAGTACACTTTATTAATGAACTACCAATAAGGCCAGAAAAATCATCAGCGAAACATTACAAGGATGTTGTGAGAATTAAGTAAGATAACATGTAAATACCTGACATAGTATCTACAACAGAGTTAAGCTTTCTTAAGCATTTTGTGTTAACTTCATCTTAGGTATTTAAAGGATGGTAAAATGTAGTTCTTTGACACTTAATATGGTGCATTATTTCCCACAATTTATTAGCAAAAATGTTGCTCAATGAGATTAAAAAGTGTTTTATTAATCCAAAAAAAAATTTCAGATTGTTGGTCCTTTCAATCTGCTTCATAGTTGATCTCTGTCCAGCACACAAAACAATATATATGATTTATAGAGTATGGATTTATTAAATGACTGAAACAATAAATGAATAAATAAACTGATGGTTAATGTGCACTGTAGCAAACTGGAAACTTAATTTAAAATATTTTATTTCATATCTTAGCTTGATTCTCCATAACCGCTTGCTTTAATTTAACAAACTTATTTGGAAGTCCATTGGCATAAATATATTTATGTTGTTGACATTATCAAACCATTCAGTTACAACATTTTTGATAATTCAATAAAATTATTATGACATTTACATTGCCATTATAAAACTGTTATCTCATTCTGTAAATAGGATACTTTAAAAAGTGTCTAACTATAAAACTAAATGTCTACCTGAAGGGAAAACTATTGGATTATTTACCCCATGAAGAAAAAGTTCATGAAACTTGTACCAGATTGCAAAAATATTTAAATTTTATGCAAAAAGCCATTTATTGCAATTGTTTTGTTTATATTATTTCATTTTTTTTTTTTTTTGTGTGTGTGTGTGTGTGTGTGTGGCACCGGGGATTGAATTCACAACCTCGCACCTGCCAGACAGGCGCTTAAGCCATTGAGCCAAACTCCCAGCCCTTATTGCAACTATTTTGTGAAAGCATGCAAAAAAAGATAAAGCTGTATGACTCGTTTTGCTATTTTCTTCACTCTCTATCCCTCAATTTGAAATAGTCTCAGTTGTTAAAGCCAAAATATAAAATCATTTTCACAAATAATTAATAACTACCTGGAAACAGCATGTATTGATTTCATTAGATCTTGAATAGTATACAATGATAGTTGTGAAAACAGACATTTTGTTTGTCTCTGATGTTAGGGAGAAAGTTTTAATTTTCATCATTGAGTATGTCATCTGTGGGTTTTCTGTATGGTTTCTTTTTCATATTTAGTAAGTTCTCATATAGACCTAGATTTCTGAAGGTTTGTATAACAAAACATTTTGTATAATACAATGGCATTGGATTTTGTCAAATGCCTTTTCTGAATTCATTGAGATGATTTTGTATTTGTAGTTCCTTCACCATGTAATGTAATACATTATGTAGAATTATTATTACTATTATTACTATTTATGCCACAGACATATCTTTGCATTCCTAGGATTATTTCAGATGGTAGCAATAAATAATATTTTAAAAAACAATTTGGTTTAGTTTGTTAAGTGCTTTCTTCAGATATTTTTGTGTATATCTTAGAACCTATTTATTGTAACTTTTCTTATTGTTTTGTCATGTGGCTTTGGAATCAAGGTAATGTTATTCACATAACATGTTAAAACCATTTCTTCCTTTTCCATTTCTTGAAATATTTAGAGATTATTAATATATTGAGACTTCATATTTTGTCTTTGGTTAGTTTAGGCAAATTATTTATTCCTAGAAATTTGTTCATTTCATTTAAAGTATTTGATCTGCTTCTGTGCTGTTGTTCATATTAATCCACATTTTAGTGATTTAAATTTATTAGTATTTTTTCTCATTTTGTTTTTGGTTTAGTTATTTGTGTTTTCTTCTTTTCATCTTTGATAGCTAAACTAAAGGTTTGTCAAATATATTTGCTATTCAGATTAAAAATTGTTTTATTATTTTATTGTTTTATATACACTAATTGATGGACCTCTGTTCTAATATTTCCTACTTTCTACTAGCTATAATTTCCATTTGCTCTTATTTTTACAGTTATTTAAGATATAAAGTCAAGTTACTGATTTGAGATCTTTCATATTTTTAAAATTAAGGTATTTCCAGTTATAAATCTTTAATCACTGCCTTTGTTGCACTCAATGGTATGTATATCATAGTTTTGTTTCACATGTCTCATGGTATTTTGTAATTTCCTATATGGTTTCATAAGTAGCCCACTGGTTGTTTAAGAGTGTGTTGATTAATTACTACATATGCATGAATCTTCAGGTTTTACTTCAATGATTGATTTCCAACCTGGTTCCATATCTGCTGCTTTGCAGAGACATATTTTATAGTTTAAATCTTTTTAATATATTGAAACTTTGTAGCCTAACATATAATCTATCCCAAGAATTTTGAGTATGACTCACAAGAATCAATTTCTTATGTTGCAAGGTGAGTGGCAAATTTTGTCCTATAAATGTCTTCTAAATCCATATGGTTCATAATATAATAGTAACAATTTCCTTCTGAATGTCTGTCTAAACATTTTATCACTTACTGAAGCTGGTACACTAAAGTAGCCAGCTATTATTGTAGAATAACATATTTTTTGGTTCTGTAAATGTTTACTTCATACGTTTTACATCAATGTTGTTTGGTGTATATGTATAATCATTTTCTCTTCTTGATTAACTAGCACTTTGTCAATAGTTAATATTATTCTTCATATGTTGTAATTACTTTGAGCTAAAGTGTATTTCCTGTGATTTAAGCATATAGATTTGCCACTCTTTTGTTGCTATCTATTTTATATATTCATTTTCACTCTTTCACTTTCCACATATTTTCTTCTAAAAGTCTAAATGAAATCTCTGTAGTGTGTAGTTACAGCAAGTTCATTATCTACTTTGCCCACTTTTTCCTGTACATAAACTAGTTAAATTCATTTACATTTAAAGTCATAAATACAGTGTGGAGATTCTTCAAGAAGCTAGGATTAGAGATTCCGTTTGACCCAGCTATCCTGCTTCTGGGCATTTTCCCAGAAGAATTGAAAACATCAGACCACAGTGATATTTCTGCACCCATGTTTATCACAACCCAATTTGTAATAGCCAGATCTTGGAAACAACCCAAGTGCCCATCAATCAAGGAATGAATAAAAAAAGATGTGATATTTTTATACAATGGAGTCCTACTCAGCTATCAAGAAAGATTGCATTGAGAGTTTTATAAGTCCATGGACATGACTTGAGACCATACTCATAAGTGAGATAAATAAAACCCACATGTGTAAATACTATAATGCCTCTCTAGTGTAAGAAACTGAAACAGTATATATGATCCAAAATGTACAATAAATACTGTGTAAGGGTAAGAAACTGCTCAAAGACAAAAGTAATTGGGAAAGGGAAAAGGAGGAAAGTAGAGGGAAAAGGAAAAAGACATAAATCTGTATATATGTATATGTAAGATAGCTAAAATGACTATACTGCTGAATGTATTAGTTATTGAGAAAGAACAGTTAATACTCATATATAAGATCAATTCTACATGTCTATATCTGTTAATATAAAGAACTGGGTTGAAGGTAACAATATGCGATATTGCAACCATTGTCAAGTTCCTATCATTTTGTTTTGTAAACCTATACTTTTACTGTTTTGGATTTGTTGTTGTCATTTGTTTGTCTCTTTTGCTTTTTGACTTTCTTTTCTGTGTCTTTTTTTCTCTTAAGTAAAATGAATAATAAAATAAGTCATAAATAATAATGATCATAATTTTAGCTTTTTGATATTTGTTTTAATCTTTAGATTCCTTGTTCTTATTTCTGCACTACTTCCTGTTTTGTTTAATGATTTTTTGAGGTCCAATTAATATATTTGTTACTTAAGCATTTTATTTATTTATTTATTTATTTATTTATTTTTAGAGCAGAAATATTTATTGAGAAAGAAAGCTTCTGTCTGAGAGAGAAACAGAAGGGGTCCTGAGTGAGTTGCCCATGTTTAATGATTTTTTTTATACTGAACTGTTTTGTTCCTTTCTTTCTTTTTTCTTTTGTTTTTTTATACCGGGGATCAAACTCACAATTTCATGCCTGCCAGGCAGATGCTTGTGCCACTGAGCTAAATCCCCAGCTTGTTCCTTTCTGGATTCCTCTTGTGTCTATGTTTTCGATATCTTCTTTGGCTACCATAGTAATTACATTTAAAATCTTAAATTTATAACAATCTACTCTGATTTGATACTTATATTTCATAAAAAATTACACACCTCTAAAGCTCTATATCCTTTTGCTCACTACTGATTTTGTCACAAGTTACATATTAACGTATTGGTGTCATATAACGTAGATTTATAATTATGTCATATGTTTGTGTTTTTAACATACTGATAATGAAAGTTAAGCTTTCATTCAATATGCAATACTGTTTGTTGTATTTGATAAAATATTTTTCTTCACAATTTTTCTGTATCTTCATATTTTTGTATTTGTTTACTTTCATTTTGATCTAAACAATTCACTTTGACAATTCTTGCTGTGAAAATTTATGTAGTGGACTTTATCTGTATTTTTTAAACTTGGGATCATTCTAGTTTTTACTCCTTTAAAACTTTCATGTATCAAACTTTGTCACAATAAATTTGTAATCTTTGGTTGGCATTTTCCTTACATTTAAAATATATTATTTCACTGAAAAGTGCATTCTGTTCTTCATAGTTTCTGATGAAAAATCATCTGTTAATATTATGGAGATTTATTTGTGTATGATCACTGCTTTCTATGTTCTCTTATTGTCTTTCATTTTTTGCATTGGTCTGTGTCTTGCCCTAAGTCTGTGTTTATTAGGATTTATTGGACTTCCTGAATTTGCAGATTTATATTTTAATGGTTGGCCATTGTTTCTCCTAATTCATCATTATTTCTTCAAATATTCTTAATTTCTTTCTCTGTTTTCTCTTTCTAGGACTTCTATCATGCATGTGATAGCAAATTGGTTCACTTGATGCCGTCATTCAAATCACTTGGGACCGGGTCATTTTCCTCTCCTCTCCTCTCCTCTCCTCTCCTTCCCTTTTCTTTTCTTCCAATTCCTTCTCATTCCTTCCTTTTATGTTCTGTTTCCCCCTTTGATTTCTCACAATAAATAATTTCAGTTTCTCTCTCTTGAAGTTCTATGACTCTTCTGTCTGCCCAAATTTGTTTTTGTAATTTTTGTGTGATTTTAAAAAGAAATTTGTGTAGTCATTTTAGCTATCATATGTATACATATATACAAATGACTGTATTACCAACTGTATTAGTTATTGAAAAAGAACAGTTAATACTCATATGATTAGATCAATTTTACATGTCTGTATCTGTTAATCTAAACAACCCTTTTGAAGGTAATGACATGCAATAATGCAACCATTGTTAAATTCCTATCATCTTGCTTTGTAAACCTATAATGTTACTGTTTTGGATTTGTTGTTGTCAACTGTCTGTGTCTTTTGCTTTTTGTCTTTCTTTTCTGTGTTTTTTCTCTTAAATAAATAAAAAAAGAAATTTGTAATTAACTTCTTGTGGTGGCACACACCTAAAATCCCAGTTCTTGTATGGCTGAGGCAGGAGGATCACTAAGAATTTGAGGTCAGCATGTGCTACATATTGAGTTCAAGGTAAGCCGGAACTATATAGCAAGACCATATTTTTATTTAAAATTAAGTTATTGTACTTTTTGCTCCACAATTCCACTCTGGTTTTGCATTTTCTACTAATTTGTTCATATTTTCACTTTCTTTATACATTATGTTTCAAAATTTCTGCAGTTCTTTGCCCATATAGATGTCTTTCAGTAAATCTAAAATAGTTGTAAGGTCTTTTACAGTTTTTTAGAAAGTTTGAACTTTGAGCACGCTCAGAAATTGTTTTTGTCTATTTTATACTTTTCACTGTTTCTGTGACTTTAGATATCTGTAATTTTGGAAATGAGATTTTTCAATCGGTTTCCTCTCCTTTCCTAGGTTGTGCCATACTTTGCTGCTGTTTTTATAGTTGTTATTGTTGAATGATGCAGTAATCCTTATCTAGTATCATATATCTAGTAAATATCCAGATAAGTTATTCTTGCAAAAATATTATCAGATGTTGTTACTAAATTCTCTGTTGTTTAACTTATTTTCAACTAGGGTTCCAACAAGTATAGCTTTGCAAGTGTGGAGTAAAAAGCTAACAATTGAAAAAACAAAATAGGTACCACTCCTAGATTTGCATGTTGCTTCTGAGCCAGAACATTTTATTCACACTTATGAAAGACGGCATGAAACTGAAGAAAAGCCTAACGCGAAAACTTGGAAAAGATTAATTCATGTTGAAACTTTTATTTTTTAAAGAAATTCCCACTGACATTTTTTGTGAATTCAGTGTCGATAAACCAGACGAAAGCATCAGGTATTATTCAAGTGGTATTCAAAAAGTTGTGAGTAAGTTCTGCTCTGCTTCTTCCATAACTAGTAACCAGAATCCCATACTGGGAATGTGAGGTGGCATTTACAAGACTGATGCCGCACTGGGCAGGGAGGGAGACAGAGTAAAAATTTCAAAAGATTTGTCTACACTGTTTAAATTGGTTTCTTTTTTCATTCTTTTCCATCTTGGGTGTTGTACAAATGTGACTGATTTAAAAATCCATGAAAAACTTTAGCTGATTCTGAGAGTTACTGATTTATTTATTTATTTATTTATTATGTTTCTACTAACAGATAGGAGCTTGGAACTTTTTAGTAGATTATTTTTGGGGATTGAATGAGGATTCAAACCCAGAACCTCATGTTTCTCAGGCAGACACTGCGCTACTGAACTAAATTCTCGGCCTCTGCTACATTTTCGATGTAACTATCCTGTAAATGCTTTAAACTTTTAATTCTGAACTTATTTTGTATATACAGAAAAGTTAGAAAGATAGTTCCATATATTCTCATATTTGCTGCCACTAGTGTTTATTGTTTTTACTATGTGTCTCTATTATCAAAGAAGATAGAAAATAACCATTTTGAAGATAACGAAACTCAATATTGCAGCCATTGTCAAGTTTCTATCATCCTGTTTTGTAAACCTATAATGTTACTGTTGTGCATTTACTCTCGTCATTTGTTTATCTCTTTTAATTTTTGTCTTTGTTGTGTGTCTTTTTTTCGCTTAAATACATTAAAAAAAGAAGAAGATAGGAAATATGGGGACACTGAGTTTCCGATGATAACATTAGTGCAGGAATAGCATAGAAATAAGGGAAAATCATGAAACACGATGCATTTTGATAGTTTTAGAATTTACCCTAAAATTTACATTGCATTTGTTACCTATAAAAGAAGAGATAATTTTAAGCCACTTATTATTATTCTAATTTATTAATACTCTATTTTTAGTGCTGTCTGCTATACTAGAAAATAATAGGTAAATGATACTCATGAAGAAAAATAATCTAAAATAAAAACATTTTTCAGATATTTGTAACTATTATATACACATGTGTAATCTTTTTCACACTATTTTATATTTATCTTGATGATAAATGCTATCGAACGTAAGTAATGCTGCATGTGATTATAATTACTTATTTATAACCTAAGTAACAACTTTAGATTTTACTATTTCAAATCAAGAATTTGTAAAAATGTATGAAATCAGAAGCAAAATGATTTTTATGACATCTAATTGAAACAAGAGTAAGAAATCTAGTGAAGCAAGAATTCATGATTTCATGACATAATTTTAAACATTAAGTACTTGGAGTATGTGAGTAGACAAGCAAACAAAGAAGATATTGTTACTAACTAATGTTAACAGTTATAAATTACATAATCATAATTCTCAGTAAAATTATTTGGTAACTATTTGAATTTGCCAAACATACAGAAATCATTGGAACTTGCTAGTAAATACTGTTCTTTTTTATAATTCAGATGCTTTTATTTATGCAATTTTTATTCTGTTCTAAGTTCACTGAAGAAATACAACGAAAAATGTTATGAAATAGCTATAATGATATATTGAATCCTAGTACTAACAAACTTGCAACATGTAATATTTAAACTTGATGAAATATTATGGCATAATTTGATTTTATTTGGTAGTTTCTTTTTCTTCCTTGTCAGACTAATTTGACTGGATTGCATGTTTTATGACAATCCATACAATGTATTAAATTCAACCATGTTTATTACTGATTTAAAAGAAATGAATATTGAAGTTAAAATAGCTAAGGGAAAATGCATATTTGACACACATATTTACAGGTCGTTAAAGAAAAGCCCATGTCAATTTCCTTCTGTGTTCAAAATTTCATGGAAATGGGATAAATATCATCTCATCATTTATTATTGTTGTTTGCAGAGGTTTGGAATCCAATTTATTCACTTTGTTTTAGAAGTCATGATTTCATTTGTTTTTTTATTTTAAAGAGAAAAAAAACATAAAAACCACAAAGCAGAATTACAAAACAATATGTTAGGACAGTTACAATAAGTAATACATTGCATACTGTCGTCTTCATAGTAGTTTTTCAGAGTACAAGATATAAGCATGATAGCTTGTCTGAACAATGTAAGCACAAAGCTTTCTTTTCAATGAACTAAAAGAAGCTATCTATATAACTATCTTAACTGTTATGTGCATACATATTCTTTTTCTTTTTTTCTTTCTTTCTATTCCCTTCATCCCATCACAATTTGTCTTTTCTTTTGAACAGTTTCTTCCCAGTTCACAATATCTATTGTACATTTTGGATGTTATTTAATCATTCAGTTTCTCACACTAGTGAAACAATGCAATGTATACATACATGAGTCTGATTTATTTCACTTATGTGTATGGTCTTGAGTTGATTCAAATTGCCTATAAAAGTCTCCAGTTTATCTTACTTTATGACTGAGTAGTATTCCATTATATATATTTAAAAAACCCACATCTTTATAATCCATTCCTCAGTGAATGGTCATTTGTATTATTTCAAAGATTTAGCTACAAGTTGTGCTTCTATAAACATGGTTGCACATATATCACTGTGGTATGAAGTTTTTAATTCTTTTAATATTCAGAAGAGGAATGACTGGTTAGAATGGAACCTTTAATTCTAGTTTCTTAAGAGATCTCCACACTGATTTTCACAGTGGTTGCACCAGTCTACACTCCCACCAACTGTTCCCACTTTGAAACTAAACAACAAGTTTACTTTGTGTGACCCTCAGTTGCCTTATCCTTAAAATTTAAAAAAAAGATGCTTCAAACACCAAACAATTTTAAGAATAGTAATTTTCAGTATTTAATTGCATTCAGTCTTTGAACATTTTGTTAAAAAATGCTAAACCCTTGGAATCAAAGTGATAGATTATTCATCTTCAACTATAGTGGAATATGGGCACTCATAATAAGAAATTGAGATGGTAACTCACTTTCTCAATAAGAATGCCAACAAAATAATTATCAATGTTATCTTAAAAGAGTTCAAGGAATTCCTTTCCCAGAAATTCAAGAATGTACATTGAATTTTAAACATACAAATTTTTGTAAGAAAGTGATATCAGCCATATATTGGAACAGGAAGATTCCAATTATCTTTCTGCCCAGAAATGCACCAAATAACCACCTAGCAATAATGGATTATCTGTGAAGGAAAATTAAAGTGGGAAAACTACTGCATCACAAAAGTAGGAAAGCCAAGGCATGTGTTCGCATGGAAATAACATTGCACATTGTGTTGTTAAATTTGGAAAAAAATTCTCTGACAACAAATTTTCTCTAGGAAAATGATTGTCTGGACATCCTCCAGTCTTAATGATAAGGTTCTCCGCAGTTTAGTATTAACTTACCACTGATGAGAATAAAAGGGTCAGACACACATGTGCCTTTCTAGACCACACAAAAAATGACAATTGTTTTACATAAACATGCAAGCATTTAGAGGGACTTTCTTCCTCTTTAATCAATGAAAAAATCCTTCAGAAAATCAGTATTCTTGGTCTCCTTGGAGAGGTTTGAATAATATTCACACAGAATCTACTTGCAACCTGAACTTTAGCCAACTTACACAGGCATTTAAAGATATAGTAAATATTAACCAGATAACAGGTTTATAAGTATTGATATTTATACCAAGAAACCTGATTGGTTCACCATCCATCTGAGTGCCACCATTCTATATCTTATAGGTCTGAGGGCAGATTAGTTTGGCTTATACATCTTTTAACATAAAAGGGAAAAAGTAGCATTATTAGTGTAGGAATTGTGATTGAAAAAAATGGTGTGTATATAATTTTCTTAAATTATCACAATAAAAAACATATTGCCCTTAATCCCCTTTAACATATTTGCCTTCCCTTATAAAACCTAAACCACTGCTTTTAACATTTTTTCAAACCAGTTCTGAAAGTTGTTTTACATGTCTTTAGTTGTGCTGTCTTAATGTTCTAACATCATGAATCAATCCTAAGTGTTTAATTTCTGTGGTCATTTTGACTTTAGGAAAGAGCCAGAAGTTACATGGTGCCACATCCAGAGGATAAGGTGGATGAGGAAATGTCATATTTTTTATGATCCTGCTGTTTCATTGGACAGCAATTGGCAACAACAATCACTGTAATCTTGATTACAACTCATAAAGACACAGAGGAAATAGGACTTCTAAAACTGTTTCAGAGTGTGGCAAAAGATCTGGCATAGTGATTTTTTACATGAAGCAAAAAATTTTGAGGATGATTAATGACAATGTGTCTTTTACTATAATAAAATTAAAATATAAACATTTTCCAAGTGCTCCTAAATGTTTACTCACCACTACAGCACTCAAATATAGAAAGTAAATACTAAGCAGAAATATATTCCAATCAGAATTCATATATCTAACGTGTATCATAAATGAGCTGAAAAATTCAAAAAAGAAATTAATATATGGACTAGATCAAGAATTTAAAGATGGGTCCATAGAAATTGTAGAATATGATGAGTAAAAGAAATGAAAGAAAATAAAATAATTTAATAGACTAATGGAATACCATAAGTAGAAGTACATACATTATTTCCAAGTCAGAAAGAGAAAAAAGAGAGCAAAGTCCAGAACACATATACAAAGAGATGGTGAGAAAATTTTTTCAATTTGGTGGAAAAATTTGCTAAGGGATATATATTTTTGAAAAGAAGTAGGTCCAAGGACCCAAAAGACAGTGAAATTTGTCATATTTATGCTCAAACTGACCAACTACCCTGGAAATTTTAGGTCCTTCCTGGAAGGACATAGGGCTAGTTCCTCTGTGGTGAGAGTGAGGGCCAACATGTGAGGCTATTTTTTTTTATTTAAGAGAAAAAAGACACAGAAAAGAAAGACAAAAAGCAAAAAAGATGAACAAACAATAACAACAAATCCAAAACAGTAACAGTATAGGTTTACAAAACAAAACGATAGGAATTTGACAAATATTGCAATATTGCATATCATTACCTTCAAAAGAGTTGTTTAGATTAACAGATATAGACATGTAAAATTGAACTAATCATATGAGTATTAACTGTTCTTTTTAATAAATACTACATTTAGTAGTATAGTCATTTCAGCTATCTTACATATAAATATATACAAATTTATGTCTTTTTCCTTTACCCTTTTTTCCCCATTCCCAATTACTTTTGCTCTTTTAGCAGCTTCATATCCTTACACAGTATTTATTGTACATTTTGGGTCATATATACTGTTTCAGTTTCTAACACTAGGGAGTCAATATGATGTTTACATCTGTGAGTTTGGTTTATTTCACTTATGAGTATGGTCTCAAGTCATATCCATTTAGTTGTAAAAGTCTCAATGCAATCCTTCTTGATAGTTAAGTAGAACTCCATTGTATAAAAATACCAATGCCCAGAAGCAGGATAGCTGGGTCAAATAGGATCTCTAATCATAGCTTCTTGAGGAATCTCCACACTGATTACAACAGTGATTTCACCAGTCTACGTTCGCACCAACAGTGGAGGAAAGTTCCTTTTTCCCCACAGCCCCTCCAGTATTTGTTACTGGTTGATTTCTTGATCTTGGCCATTCTTTCTGGGCTGAGATGGATTCTCAGTGTTGTTTTAATTTGCATTTCCCAAATGACTATTGATGTTGCACATTTTTTCATATATTTATTTGCCATTTGTATTTCTTCCTCTGAGAAGCGTATATTCATCTCAGATGCCCATTTTTGGATTTGATCCTTGAATTTTGGGGGCCTGCTTTTCTTTTAATTTTTTATGTGTTTTAGATTGTAGTCCTTTGTCTGACTGATAATTGGCTGAGATATTTTCGCAATTTGTAGGTTTTCTTTTCACTCTGTTGGAGATTTCCTTTGACATGCAAAAACCTTTTAAATAGACAGGATTCCAGTTGCTGATTCTGGGAAGTATTTCCCGTGCAGTCTAATTTTTGTTCATAAACTCTCTGATTACACCCATATCATCAAGATTTTTAGCTATTTACCAGAAAATTCAGTGTCTCTGCTTTAATATTCAGATCTTTGATCCATTTTTACTTTATTTTAGTGCGTGGTGATATACATGGATCTAGTTTTAGTTTATGGCATATGGAAGGCCAGTTTTTCCAGCAACACTTGTTAAAGAGGCTATCTATCTTCCAATGTACATCTTTGGCTCCTTTGTTAAAGATGATGTGGCTGAGTGTGTTCGCAGTTGTGGCTGTATCTTCTAATCTATTCCACTGATTTTCAGGTATATTTTTATTCCAGTACCATGTTGATTTTATCACAGTAGCTTTGTAATATAACTTCAAGTTGGGGATGGTGATGCCTCCTGCCTTGCTTTTGTTGCCAAGAATTTCCTTTGCTATTCTAGGTCTCTTCTGGTTCCATATGAATTTCAGGGATGATTTCTCTAGATCTGTGAGGTATGCAAGTTTTATTTTGATTGGGATTGCATTAAATCTGTACAACAGCTTTGAGAGAAGTTCCATTTTCATGATATTTGTTCTTCCTATCCATGAACAAGGAATATCTTTGCATTTTCTGAAAACCTCTACAGTTTCCTTTTTCAGGGTAATGTAATTTTCACTGTACAGGTCTTTTACTTCCTTTGTTAGATAGATTCCTAAGTATTTCAACTTTTTGGATGCTATACAGGAGGGTGTGGTTTCCGTTATTTCTCCTCAGTGAGTTTGTTGTTTGTGTACAAGAATGCTATTGATTTTTGAGTGTTAACATTGCGTGCAACAAAATTACTGAATTTGGTTTTTCAGTATAGTTTGGGGGATCTTCTATGTAGAGTATCATAACATCTGCAAATAATCATATTTTAACTTCTTCCTTTCCTATCCTTATTCCTTTTATTTCTTTCTCTTGTCTAATTTCTCTGGATAATGTTTCCAGAACTATACTGAATAAGAGTGGTGATCATGGACATCCTTGTCTTGTTCCTGATTTTAGGTTGAGAGTTTTCAGTTTTTGTTCATTTAGTAAGATGTTGGCTGTTGGTTTAGGATATACGGCTTTTATCAGGTTGAGGTAGAGACCATCTATTCCAATTTTCTGCAGGGTTTTTATCATGAATGAGTGTTGGATTTTGCTGAAAGCTCTTTCTGCATCTACTGAGATGATCATGTGATTCTTGTCCTTGGTCCTGTTGATTTGGTGTATTAAATTTATTGACTTGCACATGTTTAACCATCCCTGCATTCCTGGAGTAAAGCCCACTTGATCGTGCTGTATAATCTTCCTGAAGACTTGTTGCATTCTACTTGCCAGTATTTCATTGAGGATTTTTGCATCTATGTTCATTAGGGAGTTTGGCCTGTAATATTCTTTTTTGGTGAGTTCTTTCTCTGGTTTTGGTACAAGGGTAATACTTGCTTCCTGGAATGAGTTAGGCAGAACTGCTTCCCTTTAAATTTCATTGAAGAGTTTGAGGAGTGTTGGCAGTAAGTCTTCTCTAAATTTCTTGTAGAATTCAGCAGTGAATCCATCAGGACCTGGGCTTTTGTTTGTTGGTAAGGTTCTAATTACATTTTCAATTTCATTAGCTGAAATTAGAATACTCAGATGTTTTACATCTTCTTGATTCAGCTTTGGTAATTCATAGATTTATAGGAATCTGTCCATTTCTCCTGTGTTATCAAACCTATGTGAGTAAAGGTCTTTGAAATAGCTATTGATAATCTTCTGTATTTCCACAAGGTCTGTAGTGATTTCACCCTTTTCATTTCTTATTGTATGGATTTGAGTTTTTTCTTTTCTCTTTTTGATAAGTTTGGCTAGGGGTTTATCAATTTTATTTATTCTTTCAAAGAACCAACTCTTTGATTCTTTAATTCTTTGTATTGTTTTCTTAGTTTCAACTGCATTAATTTTGCCCTGATCTTTATAATTTCCTCCCTTCTTTGGGCTTTGGGCTTGACTTGCTCTTCCTTTTCTAAAAGTTTGAGGTGCATCATTAGGTTATTTACGTGTATTCCTTCCTTTTTTCTTTTCTTTTTCTTTTTTTCTTTCTTTCTTTTTTTTTTTTTCTTTTTTTTTTTGGCATTGGGAATCAGCCTGACAACCTCGCTCCTCCCAGGCAGGCACTTAAAACACAGAGCCAAATTCCTGGTCCTAGCTTTCTGAGGCAGGGTTGCACTATGCAGTTCAGGCCAACCTTGAGCTCACTTTGTGGCCCAGGGCAAGCTCAAACTCACAACGCTTCACCTACCTCAGCCTCTTGAGTGATGGGATTAAAGGCATGTGCCACCATGCCCAGCTCTTTCCATTTTTCTGATGTGGGAGTTTAATGCTATAAATTTCCTTCTGAGAACTATTTTCATTGTGTGCTACAGGTTCCGTTCATTTGTATTTGCATTTTCGTTCAATAATAGATATTGTTTAATTTCTTCTTAATTTCTTCTGTGACCAATTGATTGTTTAGAAGAGTATTATTAAATTTCCATGTGTTTATAGGGTTCTTGTGGGTTTTTTGTCATTAATTTCTAATTTTATTGTGCTGTGGTCAGATAATATGCATGGAATTATTTCAGTTCCTTTGCAATTACTTAAGCATGTTCTGTGGACTAGTATATGATCTATTTTAGAGAATGACCCATGTGCAGCCGAGAAGAGCATGTATTCTGATGTTGATAGGTGTAACACTTGGCACACATCTACTAGGTCCATTTGTTCACAAGTTTGATTCATTTCTGTTATTGCTTTGCTGATTTTTTGTTCGGTTTATCTGTCTCTTTGTGACAGTGTTTTTAAGGTTTCCCATTATAACCATTATTGTTTATTTGGTTTTTCGTATCTATTAGGATTTGTCTTATACTTTGGTGCTCCCATATTTAGTGCATATATATTTATGATTGCAATATCTTCCTTTTGAAGCTTTCCTCTAACAAGTATGTAGTGACTTTTGTCTCTTTTGATCATTCTCAGTTTGAAGTTAACATTTTCTGGAAACATAATAGCTGCCCCTGCTTTTTTCCGGGTTCCTGTTGCATGGACTGTTGTTTTTCATCCTTTAATTTTTAGTCTGTGAGTTTCCTTTGAGTTAAATATATTTCTTGTACACAGTATGCTGTTGAATTTTGTTTCTTAACCCACTCTGTCAGTCTGTTTCTTTTTATTGGTGAGTTGAGACCATTTACATTGATTAATATTGCTGATATGTACTGACTCATCCCTGTCATGTTATTTTTCTGTTGTTGATTTTCTATGTTTTCTGTTTAATTTTTTGCCCTGCTTAGTGGTTTCCTTTTGCTGTTGTTCTTGGGATTGTAGTTATATTTTTCTCTTTCTAGAGTGTCTTTCAGTACTCTTTGTAGTGTTGTCTTGGTGGCCATAAATTTCTTCAGTTGTTCTTTGTCATGAAAGTATCTTATGTCTCCATCAGTTTTTAAAGATAGTTTTGCAGGATGCATCAATCTGGGTTGAAAGTTGTTTTCTCTCAGGATTTGAAATACTTCATTCCAAAGTCTTCTTGACTTGCAGGTTTGTATTGAGAAGTCTGCTGTGATTCTGATATGCTTCCTTCACAGTTGATCTGTTCAGCTTTTAGTATTCTGTTCTTGTGCTGAATTTCTGATACCCTAATTATTATATGTCTGGATGAAGATTTATTTAGGTTAATGTTAATTGGGCTTCTGTATGCCTCACTTACCTGTATTAGATTCTCTTCTCATGTTTGGAAAATTTTCTGCTATTATTTCTGCAGTTAATCTTCACAGGTCATTCATATTGACCCCTACTTTTTCATTGATGCCTATTAATCTTATATTGTTTCTCTTGGCATCATCTTGCAGCTGTTGAATTATTTCCTGGTTCCTTGTTACTTTTAAGAGATATTTTCTTTGGTGATCATAAGCTTCCATGCTGTCTTCAAGGTCTGTGATTCTATCTTCAGCTTCATTCAGTCGGTTTTGTCAACTTTCAGTGGAATTTTAATTTTCCTGAATTTCCCTTTAAATTTGTTTCATGCATTCTATTTGTGTCTTATTTTATTCATTCAAAGTTTCCATCATTTTATGTTCTTCAATTTTTTTATCTTGATCTTCTTTAGATACACACTGTATTTCTTTCATAATGTTTGTCATTTCATTTTTTAGCTGAGAGATTTTTTCTGACCTGAAGTCCTCTGTAGCTTCATGGAGTTGTTTCTTTACTTCATTTGCTGTCATTGCAGAAAGTTCAGTTGTGTGATTCTCACTGACTTCCATTTCTGTGTCTCTTGGGTTTGTTCTTGTTGTGCTGGGGGACTGAGACTGCATCTTGCACTTTCATTTTTTCATTTTCTTCTGGGACCTGTGTGGCTGGACAGGCAGCCTCCTGATGGATTATGCCTGAACACTTTGTTGGGTAGAGCTTCAATCCTCCCATATCCCCGTGGCTAGCCAGGACACACTCCCAGACTATGAAGCTGGATCCTTGTGCTTTTTGGTCTGTGAGGCTGGCCGTGTGTTCCCATGATGTAATTTGTTGGGTTGCTCTGGGACATTGACCTGGACAAAGTTTGTATCCTTCCTGCAGCTAGCAGGGGCGCAACTCTGTAGTATGTCGTTGGGACCTAGACCCTGGCTGTGTAGAGTTCAGAACCTCTGCAACCCAGTTGGCTAGCAGAGACACACCCCTGGTTTGTGGTGCTAGGACCTTGTGAATGGCTGGGTGGAGTACAGTATCTCTGGGACCCTGGCTATTAATCAGAGTACACCCTGGAGTGTGGTACCACCAGGACCTTGCATCTGGTTGTGTGGAGTTCAGAGTCTCTGGAGTCTGTGGCAAGCCTGGGCACATCCCATCCCTGGCATATGGTGCCAGGGACCTTGCTCCTGGCTGGGCAGAGTTTACCACCTCTAGGACTTGCTGGCTAAGTGGCAGTACCCCTGAACAATGGAGCTCTTGCATTGTGTTCTAATGGGCAGAGCTCAGGTTCTCCAAGGCCGTGCAACTATGCTGGCCCCTCCCTGATGAGCAGCTCTGGGGCCCTGAGCTGGTCTGGGCTTGGTACCTCTGTGTCTTGTGAGGCTGGCCAGGCATTCCCCTGATGGATTGTGCTGGGATTCTGGGCTGGGCAGAGCTTGATCCTCTGTGTAGCTAGTGAGGTCTCACTCCCAGAGTGTGGTGCCAGACCTTCCGCCTGGCTGGGTGGGGGATGGAATCTCAGGGACCCAACTAGGTGGAGCACACCCCAGAGTGTGGCATCACCAGGATTTTATATATGGCTGCCCACATGTGAGACTTTTAGAAACACTTGGATCTGAAAATTCTGACATTAGGCCCAGTGGTTTGTTTGAACTCCTGGTCTGCATCCATCAATCAGCAATGAGACCAATGATCTGTTTTCTTTTCCAATTTACTCACTTGAGAAAGGATATGCCTCACTTTTGGATAGTTGGCATTGTCTGGGATAAATGAACAGATGACCACGTGGAACAGGTTGGCCAGGGAAATTCACACATCCAAAGATCATGGAGCTATGCAGAGAAAACCATTATTTACTGACACCAAGGCAAAAAATACTGGAGAATCACTCATTCAAAAATATAGAGGAATTTGTTTTGGACTTATTCTTTGTTCATTTATTGGGTTTACTTATTTACCTATTTTTAACTTTTTTGGTGTTTAGAGTTATTTTTCCTTTTTTCTATCGAATTTTCCTTTTTTGTCTTTTCATATTATTTTTCTTTTTTTCTTCATTTTTTCTATGTTTCTTTATTCACTTGTTTGTTCTTCTCTATTATTTTCCTTTAATTTTATTAATATCCATATACTCCATAATAGAATATCTCAGTTTTCTTTTCTCTTCATCTTCCATTCTTTAATTTTCAAAATTTCTTTTTTACTTTCCCCAGTTACCCATGCCTCTACTGGTATAATCATTAAGATATATTAACATTTAGATAACTAGCTCCACACTATTAAAGTTGTATTTCTTATTATTGTTGGATGCATAGTTAGTACATTTAGTAGATATTTGCTATATGTCAGTATTAGATTTTCCTTAGTGTTTCTTTATAGATGGCTTTTCTGTGAGCAAGTGTGGTACAATTTTGGCTTCCATAGTGCATCAATTTCTAATTTGGCTGTGATGTTATTATTATTGTTGATTTTATTTCTATTTCTAGGGTGGCTTTGTTGCTGCTATTAATTGTTTTATTTTTTCTGTGTGCAATTATTTGGATTGCTTTTGCACCATTAAAATGTGATTTTCCATTTCTGGAGAACTGTGTACTGCCCCAATTATCCTTCAGCTTTCCCTCCCAAATTAACATAGGTGATTGGATCTTGAATGCATCACTGGAAAGCAGACAGTAGCTAAAGAGATCTCACTCTTTATTAGCAAACAAAACTTTCCAATATAATTGAATTTTATATACCAACACACACACATACACACACACACACACACAAAGACACAAACACAAATGGAAACATGATACAGTACATCAACGAAATGCTTTGAAAAACTCCAAATTCCTCAGTTTATCAATTGGGCACCAGGATGCAGAAAATCAAAAACCACATAGATAAATGGTTCAAAATGATAAAAGAGGGGACGAAAATTTCAATAGGTGCTAGACAAATTTAATTAAGATATAACCAGATATTGTTGCTTTTTTTTTTTTTTTTTTTTTTTTTTTGGTACTGGGGATCGAACTCATGACCTCATGCTTTCCAGGCCGGCACTTACTCTGCTGAGCTAAATCCATGGCCCTGAGATGTAACCAGATGATATATTAACTAAGTAAAATTATCAATGAATTAACAAAAACCCTAATAAAAGCTAGGTAAGTAAAATGAAATGTTTCAAAACACAAGTGACCAATTTAACAAAAAAACTAAAATTTATCAAAGTCATAAAACAATAATCCTGTAGATTAAATATTCTATTGAAAGTATGGGCAGCAGAGGCCAGGCGTTTTGGTGCATGCCTTTAATCCCAGCACTCGAGAGGCTGAGGTAGGTGGAGCGTTGTGAGTTCGAGGCCGGCTTGGGCTACAATGCAAGCACAAGGCCTGCCCGAGCTACATAGTGTGACCCTGTCTCATAAAACCAGGGCTGGGAGTTTGGCTCAGTGGCTTAAGCACCTGTCTGGCAGGTGCAAAGTTGTGAGTTCGATCCCCGTTGCAGAAAAAAAATAAATAAATAAATAAAATAAAATATGGCCAGCAGAAGTGACTAATGTGAGAATAGATTGTGAAATCTATAAGATATGACTATCGTCAGTGACTAATTGCTCGGAGAAACCTCAAAAAGCAACAAAAGAACATGGAACATGGGTACAACAGCTGTTAGATGATGCAAAGAATACAAATCTCAGATTAACTGGAAATAGTGAAAAATCAGAAGATGACAAAAATGACATAAAATCCATTTACTGAAATAATAACAGAAGACTTTCCAAATATTGGAAATTGATTTAACACACTTAGAAGTGAGACATATAGAACCCCCAAAACACCTAATCAGAGAGAACCTCTCTATAGCATATTACATCCCAAGATCCCAATGCAAACACTTTTAAAAGCTATTGTGGAATAGCAACTTACTGCAGATTTCTCAGCACCAATATTAAAGGACAGGAGAGTTTTCCATGAAGTGTTTTAAGCCCTAAAAGGAAAAAAGAAAAAATCTTCCAATCCAGATTACTATGTCTTGTGAAACTGTGTTTCAAAATTGATGGAGAAAAGAGGTTTCTCTATGAAAAAACACACCTGAAAAAATTCATGACCACTGCACCAGCACTCCAAGAAAATTCTCAAGGATAAACTAGAAAGATAATACAAAGTCAACACCACCAAAGAGTCTAGTGGATTTAATACAGAGGCATGGGGAGCAGTTAAGTAGAAAGGGAGACAAGGGGATGACACACAGAAAAATAACGCAATGACAGGAATCAGAAAATAATATTCAGTTTAACTTTCAATGCAAATGTTTTAACTCTCAATATGAATGTTTTCAGTTCTCCAAATTGGAAGACACAGACTGACAGAATGTACCAAAAACCAAAACCCAGTGGTTGTATATAAGAAATTCATTTAATCCATAAATAAATTCATAGGATGAAAATCAGAGTGAAAAACAATATTTCTTGCAATGGGAACCCAGAAAAGCAGAAGTAGCTACCATATTTTCAGACAAAGTGGACTTAAAGACTAAACTGTTTTGATTAGATCAAAAAATAAAGAAATAGTAAAGTTGAATCAAATGTTCAAACAAATGAATTATATATATATGTATATATATATATATAAAGATATACCTATATATATCTATATATAAATCTGAATACATGTTTTTTTCTGAGCAAAACGTGGAACTTTCTCTAAAAAAAAATCACATAGTACTCCATAAAGCACACATACATAGAATTTTGGAGGATGCAGGTAATGCACTGATCTAGAGAAAATTTTCAGGTCTGTGGATTGGCACATAAGCAAGGGCTTATAGAAAAGGAAGCCTGGTCATCAAACACTAAAGAAGAAAGCAGAAACAAGAGCAGAAAAGAGACATTTCAGTCATCTTCCAGCAGTTCTTCAGATAGTGGAATATACAGCTGAAAGAAAGGGGAAAATCAGGATTAAAGTTGAGTTCTTGGTCCAGAGATCTGTATTTTTGTTCACAGTCTTATGCTACCATATTCAGGTACCAGTCAAGCAGCACTCTTTGTATGTCTCTAGCAGTAAATGAAGTCAAAATTTTTCAAGAAGTTGAGAGAAATCTCATAGAGTTCAAAAGTCTAGGTGTAAAAGCAGAGCAAGAAAGACCAGGACAAGACTTGTCCACATTCCCAAAACAAAGCAGTGAAGGGTCCAGTGGCAGAAGAACCCATCGTGGATCCTGAGGTAGAGATTGACATAAAGGTAGGCATAAAGAAAAAAAGGATAAAGGCAAGGGCAAAGAATTATACATCAAATGTGGGGAAACTGGAATCATCAAAGTTGGATTAGAACATCTGCCACTAGCTGAACAGACCAAAGCCTGACTACAACTAGTTCTTGAAGTTGCTGCAAAAGCTGTGAGGCATGGAAGGACAAAGAAAGAAACAAAGCAAAGATAAAATCAGGAGGCAGATCAAGCCACCCTGGTAGAATAAGTAAAAAGAGTAAAAAACATTTAAGTTATTGAAAGTGATTCTTTTGTTCAGCAGACATTCAGTTCAAGTAAAGTATTCAAAATGTCAGGGAAACCTCGTGCCATGGAACATAAAACTTTGATACCTGAACCAGCATCTGTAGTTGCTAATTCAGCTAGTGTTGAAAAATAAGTAGACACTAGCAGTATCCCTACTGCTAACAAGTACCAAGATGACAATCTTGTGGTTCATCCAAGTTTATTTATTGAAAAGGTGAAGGCTGAGGAAACATGGTTCAAGAAATTGATTGCTCTCTGACAAAAGAGATTGATGGGCAGTACTGTGGCCTAAGCAATATATTGATGGTTAAACCAAAGAAACTTTGAAAATGTAAATTTTTGATCCCAATGTTAACTTTTACTCTTTAAAAGACCTTAACTTCTTGTATGAAAATGTCATTTCGTTTTGTCTTTCTCTCATGTAAGTTTGAATATTTGCTGATTTAAAGTGAGTCAAACCCTGTGAATTGCAAAACGAGTAAAATCTTAAAATGCAAAAAAGAATACATACATATATGACAAACAATTGAAATTATTCCATGCGCATTATCAGATTATAGAAAAGCAGAACTAGAAATCAATATGAAAACATAGAAATTATGAAAACATGGAAATTAAAAAGCAAACCCTTGAAGAAATCAATAGGTTACAGAAAAAAATCAAGGAAGAAATTAGATAGCTCTTGAAATCAAACAACAATGCCAGTAGAACATATTAGAACTTATGGGCATAATAAAAGCAATACTAACAATGAAGATTTACTTGTGAGTGCTCACATTATACAAACCGAGCAAGTCTAAAAAATGCATAGAGATGCACATCAAAATCATACAAAAACAAGAACAATCTATAATCAAATCCACTAAAAAGAAGAATATTATAAAGATTGTAAGGGCACAATTTTAAAAATAGTAATGGCACAGTTATGAAATAGCAAACTAATACACAAGTTATAACAAGTTTAAAAAGTCAAATAACAACACCTGCCTATGTTTCTGATGCTTGTCACATAAGCACCCTGGCTAAATTCAGTCAGCCTTGACTGTCTCAGTCCAGCTGCTTGTCTTCTGATAATGCATCGGGTCAATTTAACTATGTTCAGCTTGTGTTTTCCTTAGTCAAACGAATATATATTGTTCCCATCTAGCTTCAAGGACATTGTTTGAGAGAAAGTGACCCAACCAAGGACACCTTTGACTTTGCTTGCTCTGCTCGAACACCCTCCCCTCATCCCCAGGATGTTCTTACATGATGGCAAACAATTCCTTTTAAGTAAATCTGTTGAGAATTAGCTTGCTGACAATATGTGATTTAATTCAATGCACATAACCAATTATGCAATAACTTGGCATATGCCTTGTACTTTCTGCTTGCCAATTATATTTAAACTGAACTCAAAGCTGACTTATGGCTGGTGATTTGACTCTGTTATAGTCTCCCAGACCACTGGCATTAAGATCAATAAACTTTCGTTATAAATTCCTTAGTACAAAGAGTCTTCCATGCAGTTTGATATATATATATTTTTTACGGCAAGGTCAGAGTAAAATTAATGAAATTGAGACAAAAGTACAAAGAATCAATTCATTGAAAAGCAGGTTCTTAAAAGAGATTAACAAAATAGGCAAGCCCTTAGTCAACTTTGCCAAGAAAAGGAAAGAGCAGACTGAAAAAATGAAATAAAAATGCCAAAATCACAATGGACACTTTCGAAAATCAGATTACTCGTAGCTACTTGATAAACTGCATTTCTATAATTTAGAAAACTCAGGAGAAATAGATTGATTCCCAGATTCATATCCATTACAGAAACTGAATGAAGAGCATAGGAAATTATGAAAAATCTAGTAATTGACAATGAAATTCAAACAGTAATTAAAAAAACCTACAACTGAGAAATGCCTAGAACTCATTGGAATCACCACTGAACTCTACAAGAATGTCCAGAAGATCTAATGGGAATACTCTTCAAACACTTAAATACATTGAGAAGTAATTCCCTCAGAATCATTCCGAAAAGTTGTTATTGCCTTGACTCCCAAACCAGATAATTATCCAGCCAAAAACAGGTCTACAGTACAATTGCTTTAATGAACAGAAACACAAAAGTAGTCAAAGATAGATACTAGCAAACAGGATGAACAAATCATTATAAACTCCATGCATCATGATGAAGTAGGCTTCATCCCAGGAAATGAAGAATAAGTCATCACACAAAAATGAATAAATGTAATACATCACATAAAGAGACACCAGAACAAAAATCACATAATCATCTCAATAGACACAGAGATAAAATCCAGCATCCATTCATGTTAAAAAAAAATTGAAAAAATTGGTACAGAATGACCTCATTTCAGTTTGATAAAAACCATTCAGAAAGAAGAAAAAACTACCACTGTCACCATTCCTGTTCAATATTTTACTTGAAGCAGCAGAAGACTCAGGCAAGACAAAGAAATAGAAAGGCTATGTTTGGGAAAAGAAGTCAAATTATCATGATTTGTAGATGATATGATCTTTACAGAAGAACCAAAAAAATCCACCAAGACAACTAGAATCAATAACCAAATTCAGTAGTGTAGATGAATAGAAAATCTACAAACAAAAATTAATAGCTTTCCTGTATGCAAATAAACACCTCACAGAGAAAATATTTAGGGAAATGATATCATTAATAATGGCATCAAGACAAGTTAAGTACTTAGAAATTAAACTAACCAAGGAAGTTCAAGACCTCCAAAACAAAACTGACAATAATCTGAAATAGAAGATCAAAGTGGATGTCAGGAAATATAAAGTCATTCTCTTTCCTGGATAGGAGAAATAGTAGAGTCAAAATGGCCATCCTGCCAAAACCTCTGTGCAAATTTAAAGCAATTCCTATGAGAGTACTAACAGAATGACTAGGAAAAATAATCCTGAATTCATATGGCAACAGGAGGCACCCAAAATAGGAAAAGCAAACCTGGGCAGCAAGACCAAGTGGGAGGCATCACAATGCCAGACTTGAGAATATACCAGTATTACAAAAATACACTGATATAAATAGCAAGGTACTGGAAAAAAAAAACCAGACATTTGCATCAATGGAACAGAACAGAGGATTCAGAGAGATAAAATGGCAAGACGAAGAAAAGAAGAATTTTAAAATCATAGGAATAATGAGGGGAACAGGAAGGGAAGAAAAGTGGAAGTAAGAATCAGAAAGATGTAATATGTAACAATTTCCCATGATGATTATAGTTAATATGTATAACAAACATACACTAGTTTTAAAACAGAAATGAAGGGTGGCAAAGGAGAAAAATAGAACATCATTGTGATATACTAGGAGGTAATACTTTCTATTCTCAGGTAAGATACATTGCCTCAGGTTTATCCATTTCATACAATGTGCACATTCAAGCCTTTTCTGTCTACTTGTCTCATGTCTGGCCTCTTAAATTGTGATTTTACTGAATAACATGCCTCTTTGTCTCCACTCTTTGGTTGATCTCAGTCTTTTTCTTGCATTTTAAGTAACAAAGATAAATAGTGGTCTATGACACCTTGAGTTTCTGGACTAACCCATGTGCACTTACGCAAGTTTTTATTTTTTAAACTTTGTTTTTATTCCATAATTTGGGAAAAGAAATGTAATTCTTAATAGATCAATAATATTAAATATTCAGAAACTACTACAAGAGAACATTTTAAAAATTTGAAACTGATTGTTTTACTTGCAGTTCAACAATACATACAACCACTTTGAAATGCAATTGAAATGCCATGTGTATTACATTATTGGATTGCACCTCACCAAATTCAGAACACTTGAATTATAGGCAAAATGCTTTTGAATTGTTATCACATTACTAGCTGTACCTCTGAGTCAATCAAATGTAAATTTACTTCTTTATATGTTTATTTTTTCCCCAATGCATACTATGGGAAATCATATTTATGCTAATCACGGCATTTAGATAATCTTGTATTTACATTTTATGTAACATTACTCACCGAACAGTGAATACTTTTTTTTCAGATATACTGTTGCAGTGTCAAAATGGGGTTCTAACTTGAAAAGCACAGTATAATGCACATTTTAAATATATTTCCTCATAGGGTCTAGAGGAAAAATTCTTTAGATATATTCATTGATTATTCAACATGTTTAAGCATGTATTTACTAGAGGAACACTAATTTATAATGGAACGGATATTTATTTCACCTCCGCAATATTGCCAATAATGAAGTAGAAGTAAGTTAGATGAGAACAAGAACTTTAGAGGTGAAAGGCATGTATGGCTTTTACTTTTATGATGTAGTCATATTCCCAGTTACAAAATGCCATAGTATCTGTTAAAAATTATAAAACGTTACATTGAAATGATAAATGGTACTAACGAAAAACCGTATTCTTGCATGTTCAAGACTTCTATAGCAGCGTACAGTAATAGCCAGGACTGACCTGGCATAAATTTGATGTGTTTTCATGGATCTTGATATGGAAATGATGTATTTGTAGCCATAGCTCAAAAGGTAATTTCATTTAGTAAGGCATGGCTTGCACCTTAATCATTAGCACTTGTCCAATGATTATTTTGTGTAGTTTTTATCAATTTGGGCTCAATCAGTCAGAAATTAATTAGCACTTTCTCTACCAGGAGTAATTTTCCCTTTCTTCATGATAAGAGGGTTGGTTTATTATGATCAAATTTGTTATCTGTCAAAATCTTTCTTCAGGACAGTAGACGGACTGATAAGAAATAAACTAGTGCCATCATTGTTTCAGACTGCATATTTGTGTCTCCTTACACTTCATGTGCTAAAGCTTTAACTCCTAACAAAATGTCACTAGGAAGGATTAAAATGTGAGAAATTTCATTTAACTCAGTAAAAGTAGTTAGGTTATAGAACATATACGCTGAATTTGGGAGAAAATCCTCCCCCCACCAGCAATAAGCTCTTGTGTCCATGTACATTCACACATTCAGTTTGCTCTCTCCATCTTCTATACCTGTCTTGTTTCTTTTACAATTGACCATAATGTAATTTTTTCAGTTTTCCAACTATAATTAAACCAAAAGAAAGTTTCCATTTGTCCAAGGCTCTGAGAAAGCTTTCTCATTCATTTTCAGAAAAGTATAGCTTTGCTCAAGATGGCATGAGATATACAATGGGTGGGCAAATGTGCATCAAACTAAGACAAAGTGAAAATGAGAACTGTTTTGAAAGTGATATGGATATTATGAAATCCTAGACGACAAGAGCATCACAAGATACAGGTATTGCATTTAGGAGAGTACTGTATGCATGTGTGTCTATGTGTGAATAGATACAAAAGACCTGTAAATTATAGTAGCACTTCTAGATTATTTGACATGGGAGATCATTATTTATCACTCTTATTTACAGAACAAAGGTATAGTCATGGAGTGAAAGAAAATAAAAAAGAACACAAAAAGTAAAGCTTACATTATTTAATTATATATAAATAAAAGACATTTAAAATAATATAAAAGTGAGTATGACAGTACAAGAAGGAAATCAAAGTGCATTAATGATCTTCAATTTCAATGACAGATTCTAAAAAGGAGATTTGATTATACACATTCATTTATCTTCTGTAAAAATGAATTATAATAATTATTTCATCTGGTATTGATTTCTGAAAATTTGTGAATTTTATAAACAAATTTATGTGTTTTGCTATTTAATAGTCAAGGAAGCTAAATTTATTGAGTTACCTTCATTCATCACTAGTTGAAGAACAACTTTCTGCAAAAGTTTCTTTAACATGAAGCAATGCACATATGTTCATGAACACATATACACACAGTCCCCATTTCATGAAAAAAATTGTAAGAACCATAGTTTCTTCCTTTAGAATGCATTATTGTGGCTATAATATACATTTACAGTTCAACATCTTTAATAAAATATCACCAAAAATTTCATGATTGATTTCAATTTTACTCAGTAGGAATTTCCAAAGATTTCTTACTTGGGAAAAATCAGAGATAATGACAAGATGTTAATGACCACAGATATCAATTTAATTAGCTACTTTCAAAAAAGTTCCCCTTTTAGTGAAAATAACAGAAGCTTTCTTACCTTGCTCTTTTGATTTCTTCTGGCAATTTCAGACCAATATTTTCCATCATTTTGCCTGGTTTAAAAAATTATTTTTCTCTATGTAAATATTATTTGTTTTAAATTTTAATTTTGCATTTAACGGCTTTCTAAATATTTGATTTAAGCTAAGTTAAAAAAATATTTTAATGTGCCAGGCTATCACTATTATATATTATATATATTATGCATAATATATGTATGTGAGTGTGTACGTGTTTTGATAGTGCATACTTTACATTTGAATATTCTCATTTAAAACATTTATCAGATAGAAGTCTAGCCAGAAAAAAGATTACAGTTTATGTCGATTCTGTTTCTAAAATACAGGAACATGCAGAGGTTGGAGATATAAACTACACACAAAAGGAGCTCTGAGGATTCTGTGTCATTAAATCTTGCTCTGAAAATAAATATATGTAGTAGAATCTAATGCACTGTATCTGAACTATATATTCAGTGGCTTTCAAAAATAATTTCTTTGTAATATACTATGTTTAAGTAGTATGTTAAAAGTTTTTCCAATTTTTGATGTATATAGTCCCAAAATTACATGAGCTCAACTAATGATTTTTAAATTTTAAGATGATGCTAAAGCAGTAGACATTCAATAGAAACGTTATAAAATACAAGGCTGTCCTAATGTATGAGAACCAGATCTAATGTGCCATGAGACAAAATAAAATGCAGCTGGAGCCAAATTTGCACAGAAGGCAATGTATTCAGAATCTACTCACAGAAGCATGGTACTGTGCACCAGCAAGCTCAGTAGGCCCCTCAGATGGAATGTGAGTCAAAAGGAGGGCTTTTAACATGGCCAGAACAAAATGCTGAGTATATCCAGGCCAGGAAATATGTAGTTTATCTCAAAGTAATATTCAGGGTGCAAGGCTCCTTTTTAGCAGCCTCAGGGCAAGGTCTGGTTTTTTTATTCTCACCCCTTATCTTTGTACTTTAAGGACTTTTTATTTACTCTGTGTAGTAAATAAAGCCATAGAGTTGGCTCAATCTCATTTTACAGACTTCCAATGTGAGACTCAGAGAAATAACTTTCTAAAACTTTCTAAAAAGGACAAAATTTACTAACAAAGTGAGCTTACAATCTTTCAATTTTCTCATCTCTCCTACTAATTAATGTCATGTTTTAATTATAATTCTTGCTTCATGACTGTGTCAACTGATTATGAAAATGACTTTTTTTAATTATTGAGATTTAACTAATTGATTTGTTATATTGTCCAAGAAATGTATGTTGTAGTGTAATAAGGTTAATTATTGCCTGTGTTTAGGACAAAAAACATAATTTCCACTAACGATAAATTTTCTTGGCAAGAGTACTACATTTTAAGCTTAAATGCTAACTAGTCACTAATGTTAATCTCATAGTTCATTTTGAACTTTCTTTTATTCACTCCACACAAATTCTGAAACTATGGTGATGACTGATATAATGGTGGCACCGTGTGTTTACTGCCATGCTGTGAGCAGTCATTGATACAATCTGGTAATTTAAAATATCTGAATTTCATTTATTTAAATTTTAACCTGCAGCAAATGGCAGAGTCCTTAACATGTCTCACCACATATGCCACATTGTGCTGCTTCTGCCACCTGCCATTCCTTCTGTGAAACCCAAAAGTATCTTTTGTTTAACGACTTTTCACAGCATGTCAGTCTAAAAATTTATTAGTATGGGTGAATTTTTGAAGACTTAAGTGTTGCTGATGCTATGGAAAGAAAAGAAAAGCAGATTTATGACATGAAATATATCTTTAAATTTTCTTCTCTAAGAATATAAAACCCAAAGTTTCTTTGAATCTTCCAATATGTGAAGGAGTTTGATTTTTATTTTTTACTGCAATCAATTACTCTATGCTCTCTTCCATACTATTTTTAAGTAATCCGGTATATTTTTCAAGTTAAGAATAAAGTATTGTGAATAACTTGAAAATATACTGCTTTATTTTTTTTAATTTCCATTGACCCATAGCTAGAAATTTCTGCTTAAGTGAAACCACATAAATGCTGGCATTTGTTTACAAAACAAACATGTGTTTCTTTTGTTCTCAACCCCCCCCAAATACTGAATGCTACAGGTTCAGAAAATATATTATTTTTAAAAATCATAATTTTGCATATACAAGGTACACAACCCATTGTGACATAACATGTAAATAAACTGGACTTTCATAATGGCAAAGGAAAAAAATATATAGAATTATATGAATCCATGTTGTTAACAGTGAGAAGGAAGCATACCATTACTTTACATAAAGCAATGTCTTTATATATCATTTTAATAATAATACATATACAGAAGTACACACTAGATTAGTTAATGCTTGACGAATGCGTGTGGTTGGGAGATGGGAGTTAGTAAGGTTTATATTATTGATAGCATTCTATAAAAGAAATCCTCATTGTGATAGAACTATTCTATATTTAAACTGTTCTAATAGATATACAAAACTTCCCATGTGGCAAAATCTCATAGACTTAAGCATGTACACACATGCACAAATGAGTTCAAGTAAACAGCAAAATTCTGAACAAATTGATGGGTTGTATTAATGTTTGCATCCCAAGCATGATACTGGCCAATGATTTTCAAGGCACAACCATTGAAAGAAACTAGAAAAAGTTTTTACATCCCCCTGTGTGATTTCATCTCTCTGCATCTCAGTGTAAAATAGTCTTCAAAAACAAAATTTAGTTAAATGATATCTTATTTCAGAAATTTAAAAAAGGAATGGGATCAAGAGATGGGTGAAGGGGGAGGGAGAGAAAGAAAAAGTGACAAAAATAGCATGTGTTATATACGTGTACAACTGTCCATGAGAAATGTAAGCATTATGAACTACACGCATGTAATAATAAACTAAAATAAAATTTAAAGAAAAAATAAAGGGGAAATGTTACACTACATTCTAACAGTAATGGATAGATCATGAGGAGTCAGGTATCAAGCAAGAGTGTTTTGTCAGTATAGAATTTTAAAATAATGATATTTCTGAGTAAATTCAAAACTAAAATGGTAGTAATAAAAAGTTTTCCAGAAAGTAAAGTTTCATTTATTTGACACCAACGAGTGCCGTGGTTTCTACTATGTTTATATTAATATGTAGAACTAGATATATGTACTTATACATAAAGATGCTCATCAATTTATGCAGGAGTTAAACCTGGTAAACCCATTATAAGTTGAAATGTCTTAAATTGCGAGTGATTTAATACACTTAACTTACTGGATCTCATAGTTTAGCAACAAAGTATCATGGAGAGAAAGCATGTGGGATGAACCTCATGACCTTGTGACTGGATGGGAGATCCAGCATCAAAGGGGAGTATTTTTCTGCATATCTCCAGCTCCAGATAACATCAAAATTCAAAATTTGAAGTACGATTTTACAGTGATTCAACTTGATCTGGTGTAGCTATCTCGAGTCAAGATTGTCATGATTGACTCTAAGTAAACTGGTCAGATTTCTCTATAGAGTTTCCCATTATACTGTAAATAACACAATGAGAGTGGTATACGGGGTTTTACTGCCAGATCTTGACCTGAGACTGCTAACTAGGAGCATGGAATCCGGAATATTAGTTTGAGATAAGCCAGATATTTTTATTTCGTCTCATGGCACATTGCGCAGGTTCTTATATATTGGGACAGACTTATTTTTTATAATGATTCTCTATTGAATGTCTATTGCTTTAGCACCACTTTAAAATTTAAAAATCATTAGCTTAACTATTGTAATTTTATGACTCTAAACATCTATATTGAAAAAAAACTTTTAACTTACTACTTAAAAATAGTATACCACAAAGAAATTATTATTTTTTAGAAATTATTTTTGAAAGTCACTGTTTCTATAATTTAGGTTCAACACATTAGATTCTATTTTGTATATTTATTTTTGGAGTAAGATTTAATGGTTCAGAATCCTCAGAGACCCTTTTGTGTGTAGTTTGTATCTTCAATCTCTGCATGTTCCTGTATTTTAGAAACAGAATCAATATAAACTATTGTAGTCAAGTTTTACAAGGGAATATGTTTAATAAAGGACACATAATTTATAGGGTTATTTTAGAGTATTCACCCAAAAAGTCAAATGCCAAAGAGCACAAGAAATACGTCCACATACTATAGAGACTCAAAGAATTCAGCTGAGGGTCTTAATTCCATGACAATGTCCTTCACGAGTTCAGCTGAAGACCCACAACCTTTGGCATTGTCCTCTGTGAGTCCATCTGGAGGTCTGGGGCTCATGACAATGTCTCACACGAGTCTGTATCAAGGATCTGCACTGGGAAGCCCCAAAGGTGAATGGTGGAAGCTAGAAATTCTGTGCCAGTGGGATGAAAGACCTGTGCCAGTGGATTCAGGCTGAGAAATCTACACTGGAGTCAGGAAGTGAACTTCAAAGTAAGGACCAGAACTCCCCGCAAAGAGAACCATAGCCATGCTCAGTGAACGCAAGGGCCAGAATTCCTCTGATGATAAGAACTGCTGAGTTGATACCAGGAAAACCAGGGTGACAGGCTTCTCTAAGAGAATCAACAGCACACTTCCCCTCCAGTTCTCCTTTTTATGTTGCTGTCAACAGTCCTCAGGTTGGCCTTGAACACTCAAAATTCAGTTCAGCTGGGTGTTACAAGTTGACCATTAGTTAATCCACTAGGATTATTATTTTTTTCTGGTTAGCCTTCTATCTAATAAAAAGAAAGAATATAAAATCTGATATTAATGAGTTGATATTTCAAATGACACCACAAAATAAAGATTCTAAGAAACTACATGTAAGTTTCAAGAAACAAAATACCTAAGTCCTCTGACTATGAAGAAAGAAAAAAATATGAACAGACCATTTATAAGGAAAGAAATTGAATCAAAACTTTAAAAAACTATTCCTTAAAATAAGAACAAATAGCTGCACTAGTAAATTCTATCTAGCATTTAAATAAGAATTAACAACAATTCTTCCCAGTTATTTTCCAAAATATTAAAGAGGTAGTGACAGTTCTTAATTCTTTTTGGGACAAGATTTTCATTGATACTAAGCTAAGAGAATGCTCTATGAGAAAACTGCAAGCAAATATCTCTAATGAATGTAAGTGGAACAATTCATAGCAAAACACTTATAAATAGCATTCACCAGTATATTAAAAGAGTCGTACAATGTAACCAGGGAAGTATTTGCCCCAGTTGTATGTTGATGGTACAACATATTGTACCCAAATCAATTACTGTGATGCAATAAAATACCTGAAAATAAAATTTATTTAAAAATCCATTTACGATAGTACCAAAAGGATTGAATACATAGAAATAACTTTACCAAACAAATACAAAAACGTAATGAACTGAAAGCTACAAAACACTGGTGAAAGAAATTAAAGTGAAACAAATGGAAAGATATTGTTATGGCTTATATTTATATGTCCCTCCAAAATCTTAAGCACTTACAGGTGAGGCTTTTCAGAGGTGCCTGGATCATGGGTATGTGAACATGTATTAGGAGATGTGATTCTGGGATTAATGGTGTATGATGAGTATATTGGTTTATCATAGTTCTGGGTATAGATAATGGGAATCTCGCCTCTGCTCTGGGTGGCACCAATGAATAGGTTTGTAATCTGGCTGGAATACAGAGGGACAGAAAGAAGGTGGGCTGCTGATCCTTGCTGATACTGCCTTCTACTTACCATGCCATGGACCATTTATTCTCTGTGGTACAGTCTGCCACATTGCCCTGCCTTCAAACCAGCTGACTGTGGACAGAAACATCTACAACCTGTGAGCCAAATAAATATTTCCTCTTTGAAATTTTGTTGTTCATTTCTTTGTCTCAGCAAAGAGAAAAGAAACTAAGTCAAATATCTTGTGTTCATAGATGGATATAATAATATTGTTAGGATGCCCATATTACCCATACATAAAGAAATCTAGAATCATCATAAATTTATCGAAGTCATAATTTCATTTTATATAAGTTAAAATCCTAAAATTTGTATGAAACCATGTAAGTTTCCAGATAGGTGAAGCAATCTAAGAAAAACAAAGTTGGAGATATGACATTTCCAGATTTGATAATATTTTACAAGATTAAAGTAGTACCACATTGACACAAATGATGTACATAGTCCATCAAACAAAAATCCCCAAAATAAACCTTTGGGTACATAATTGTCTTTTGATAAATGTACTGTAATTTAAAACATGGCAAGGACAGTTTTTTTTTTCAACAGATGATATTAGGAAAACTGCATATTCACATACAAGTCAATGAAATAGAAACCTTATTTCCCATTATATACAAAAATACAAAGAAAGTGGAATGAAGACTTAAAAATAAGATCTGAAACTATTAAAATCTTGTCATAAAATTTTGGGGGAAAGCTTTCTGGCGTTGATCTGAAATATAAATCCATTGTAATGGAAATGTAAACAAACTGGATAATGAAAGTAAAGGTTAAAAAATGAAAGTAAGTAAACTAAAACCATTTGCACAGAAAAAGAAACAATTAATAGAGTAAAAAGACAACCTAGGTAAGAGACAATATTTATCAAGTACATATCTGATAAGTAGTAAATATACAAATAGATAAGAGACTCTTACACCTAAATAGCATAAGAACAAATAACTTAGCTAAAATGTACAAATTACTTGCATAGAGATTTCTTCAAAGAAGACCTATAAAGAGCCAGAAGATAAATGAAAAGATGCTAAATAACAATCATGGAAAAGGAAATCAAAACTACAATGAAATATCACATTACACCTGTTATAATGGCTATCATCTGTGTGTGTGTGTGTGTATGTGTGCATGTGTGTATGAGAAAGGAAGTGGAGAAATCTGAACCCTGTGCACTACTGGTGAAAATGGAGAAGCTGCTATGGTAAACAGTACATCATAAAATTTAAAATACAGTGACTTTAGAATCCAGCAAGGCTACTTCTAGGTAATAGTCAAAATAATTAAATTTGGGCCAAAGATTTAGCTCAGTGGCATAAGCGCCTGCTTGGCAAATGTGAGGTCACGAGTTCAATCCCCAGTACCAAAAAACCAAAAACAAATAATTAAATTTAGTTTTCTCAAATGGGTCTCTGCATTATTGTTTTTATTGTAGCATTATTGAAAATAGGCAAGGTACTGAGCCCACTTGTGGTCTTAATGTATGAATGGATAAAGCAAATGTTATATATATATATATATATATATATATATATATATATATATGACTGACTATATAGTCAATTTTAATGAATGAAGAATAAAATTCTGTCATATGTCACAAGACAGATGAACTTGGAGGAAATTGTATTAAATTATATGAAGCAGCCATAGAAGAGCAAATGCTATACTATTCCACTTATACGAGGTTAGATTCCTAGAAGCAGAGAATAGAATAGTAGTTGCTATTCTGTTAGCAGAGGAAGAGATGAGGAGTTGCAGTTTGATGGATGTAACTGATTAGTTATACAAGATGTAAGGAATTAAGGAATGTTACTGCAACTGGCAGGAGTATAAATGAGTTATAAACATGTAGAGAGAGGCTTTAGTCTTCACAGAATGAGATCATTCTTATGATTAGGTATGTCTCTTTTCAAGAACCATCAGGACCCTATGCGTCTTGCCATTGCAATAAAAGTGTCTCCTCTTTGGAACATGGTGCTCATATGCCAGTAATTCTTAACTTTCACTGATGTGACTGCTCATTTTTTATCTGTTCTTATAGTTGGCAGGGGGCAGGGAGAAAAGTCCCTGAAACCTGGCTTTCACTCCAGGGGACAATGATTGAAGAGACTCCCCTCAAAGTATCCTGCTGGGAGGGCTCGATAAGTATGTTGTGTTTCTGACCTTGTACTCTTCTGAGTGAAGTCGTTGCCCAAAGTGCCTATTTTGATCTTGTGAGTGTGATTGTATAGCTGAGCTCATGGCAACCCACACTAAATCTTTCAAAGGACAGTCAGCAGTGCACTAGACTTTTAGACATCTAACCAAATCTGCCAATGGCACAATTCAGACTGAGGATTTAAGATAATAAAACACTGATGCCTCAGTGGATCCAGTCTGTCTAACTTTAGTGGTAAAATTATGCAGTATGTAGCAAAAAAATAGACTAGAATAAAGCAATTTAATACTGCGAAGACATGTTAAAGTACTTATCAACCCCGAGACTGGTCGATCAGTAATTTAGTCAACACTTAGTTAAAAGTCATTTGAGCAACTACTTGTTTCATTAATTTGCACCAGAATCTCATGAACATAACCTAAATGTACAATAATAGATTGACATTTAAAAATTGTATGCTACTGGTGTCCTTTAATATCAATATATTTACACATACCAACTCAATCTGAACAGTTACCAGTTAAATAATATATATCACTTTTAATTATGAAAATGAATTTTATTGGAATCACTATCCATACAGGAGATAAGGTGTTTTTAGAAATACAATTTCAGGTGTTTTTTATTAACTTAAACCCTAGTGGAAAAGATTTCCTCCATGTACGTTAAAGCAAGCATGCATCATTTAAAAAGAGTTGCACTATATAGCACTTTTAGATTCCTAGAAAACTGGACAGCAAGGTACAGAAATCTCACACTTTCCAACTGCCTTCACATCAACATTTCCCACAAAATGGTATCGTTACATTTTATAAATGTATTCATTGACTCATCATAATCATCTAAAGTCTATAGTTTAGATTAATGCTCAGTCTTGATATTGAGATTTCCACAGATTTAAAAGACACAATAATATATATACATCACTCAGCATCATCCATAGTGTTACCAATCCCATGAAAGTTTCCATTCTCTGCCTAATGTCTTTTTATGGTTTTAAAGTTTTTTCTTTTCAGTGCTGAATACTATCCCATTATTTGAATGTACTACAGTTCATTAATCAGTTCATCTGTGGAAGGTTATCTTGCTTTCTTTGAAGAAATGAAATTATGGATATAGCTAAAACAAGCAATCATGTCCATATTCTGGTGTGGATATAAGTTTTCAAATTTTTCTATAAAAACCAACAAACATGATTTCTAGGATCATATATTTAATTTTACAATGGTTTGTAAATTATTTTCTGAAGTGGCTTGTCTATTACTACTAGCAATAAATGAGAATCATAGTATGCCAAATCCTCACCAGGCATTGGCTTTGTCAGTGTACTGGATCTTGCCCATTCTAATAGGTATGTAGTAGCAACATTATAATATATGTGCATATATATATATATATGATATTATATGATGTGAAAATTTTTTCATGTAATTATTTCCTTCTATTGTTTCGGTCAGATGCTTGTTAATGTCTGTTGTACACATTTAAATCAGGTTGCTTGCTTTCTTGTTGTTCAGTTTTAAGAACTCTTTATGTATTTCAGATGCTGATCCCCTATGAGATGTATCATTTGCAAATATTTTCCCAGTCTGGGACTTGTCTGGCATCCCTCTAAATATACTCATGAATCTTGCATGTTTGTACATAAGTGTGATAGCATGTCAAAGAAATTAATGACAGTAGTGACACAAGGAACAACAAGAAGAAATTAAGATTAATTTGTTATTAAATGTCACAATAGCCATAATGAGGTACAATGTTACTTAAAATTACTTCTTTTTTAAAATTATTCCTTAGGATTTTCATTTAGATGTTTACACTACCCATGTGTTCTTGCATGTTGTCTTCTTCATCCATTATAATCATTAGAATATTAATGATAACTGTTTATGAATCTTAATTGCAACTTTCTACCATGCATAGTTTAGATGTTTTCTATGTCTCTTCAAATTGTGTTTTCGTGCCTTCACCAAGCCTTATGATTTTTTTCTGCATGGCAAGACATGCTGTACCATTTGCTAACAATTACTTTAAACAGACTTTTAACCTGATAAGGAGATGGAGCAAAAGGGAAGTGTGTAAGTCTTTTAGCTAGATCTCAGTCATCTAGCGACTGTGAGACTCTGGACTGTAGACTTCACAAGTATTTCTTCCGTTTTTCTCCCATATGAAGAGGGAAAGGATGGCTTGTGTACCCTGGTATTTCCTTCCCAGTCAGTTTTACTCTGATAATACTCCAGCAGGTTAGGTGGTGGTCAAATAGTTCTCCTAAGGGCAGACCTTGTTAAGAACAGCACACCCTGGTATGTTTTAAACTGTTCCCTTCTGCTCTTACACTGCAGGAAACACAAGGAGATGGTTATCTGAAATTAACTTTTAAAATCTGGTCAAGCTTGTGCTAGTAAATATTACAGTATTGATGGGGTCCTTTATGAGTGGGCTACTTGGAAATTTTTAAATCTCAGACTTGGGCCAGGAATTTAGGTCTGTGGCGTAAGCACCTACATGTCAAGTGCGAGGTTTTGAGTTCAGTCCTGTACAAAAATAAATAAATAAATAAATTTAAAAAAATAAATCTCACACTTGTGCATGCTGAGCCTCCAGCAATTTTTCAAACAGAATTCGGGATTTCCTCCTCTTTCAGTTGTCTGTAACACAGTTTTCACCTGTGACACACTGTATTTGCCTGTTTGTCTCTTCATTGATGGAGCCACTGGTTACCCAATTGTCCTTAACGATCTTAGTGATCTAAAATATTTCATACTTATTCAATTTTCTCTGCTTTTTACTTGTTGTTGGGACAGAGTGGCTATTTCTGAGATCCTTAATAGGGAACCGAGACCTCGAGTTAAGCTTAAAGGGCAAAGATTTTTTTTTTGTCCCCTTCTGTATCCAAAACCTACCTCTTAAGTAACTACACAAGTAGAAGGAAAGTAGCAAAAATTGTAGAATTTACACAAGTTTAGAACAAAGAAAATGGTAACAGACAGTTACAAGATCCTTATATTAACCATGCTGTGTGGATGTTTTCTCTATCTTTCAAATAATAGGCTGTAGTTCTGATACTCTACCATCAGATTCTATCATTTGTCATTTTAAATTTATGGACATTTGTTTTGTTCATGGAAAGTAAAAAGTCCACCTCCCATTAACTTCAACTCATCGCTCTTGCTCTTTCTCACTGTTCAGATATAATTCTGTTATTTATGTCAATTCTTCTTGTCATAAAATACCAAACCTAGGTTTCAAGAAAACCAATGTCCTTACAAATGGAGGCCAAAAGAAAAATTAATGTTTATTTATACTTTACTTTCCAGAATTTTTAGGATTTAGTATCCAGTCAGAAAAGAAGAGAAAAGACAAAAGAAGAAAAGAAAATAGAATTTTTAAATAATGTATTAAAGTCTAACATTTTTACAGAGTATTATATGAAATACAATTTTTTCTTTATTCTTTTTATACATTTCTATACTGTTGGTGGGAAGGTAAACTATTTTACAGCCACACTAGAAATCAGTATGGGGAGTCCTCAAAAAACTGTTGTTAAAAATTCCATTTGACCCAGCTCTTCCCCTTCCAAAGAGTTTACTGAGTCAAAGAAATCATATTACAGTGATACTTACACGCCTGTGTTTATAGCAGCACAATTTATAATAGTTAAATCTTAGAAATAGCCTATGTTTTTATGAAGGTTCTTTTTAAAAAAATATTTTATTAGTAGATGCCTGTAATACATAATATTTACATCAATTTTAGAGGGGAGATGCACATATGTACTATGTGTGTGTGTGTGTGTGCCTGTGTGTGTGTGTGTGTATGTATTTTATTGCCATGTAGTATATTTTTTATTTCCTTTCTTGTTTCCTCCTTTTTTCCCTCCATCCATCTCTAGGTCTCCTTCCCCAATTTTTTTTCTTTTTAGTGCATGTTTGCATTAAATAATGATTATATTCACTGTGAGTAGCTGGTAAATGTACATGACACCTTTTAATCCTTTTTATGTTTTTCTCATCTCTCCTCCTTCCTCCAACCCCAATGATTGGTTCCCTTCCAAGTTGCAAAAGGTCTATCTCCCTTTTTACTTTATCATTTATATTGCTCTTTACTTTTACTTTGGGTTTATATATAAAAGAAACAATTTGATATTTAAGCTTGTATGTCTGATTTACTTTACTAAACATGGTTTCCACCTGCATCCATTTTTCCACATATGACTCAAACGTGTCCTTGTCCATAGTTGAATTATTCTCCACTGCATATAAATAACATGTTTTCTTACTTATTCTTCTGTCTGTGGACAACTAGACCTCTTTCAAAATGTAACAGTTGTAAAATTATCCTGCCACAAAAATGGATGTGCATATATCACAGTAAAATGATGACTTTAAATTTTTTCATAAGATAGTTACAAGGAGTCAGGAAAAGAATATCTGGGTTGAATGTAATTTCTAATTTTAGTTTGTCAAGAACTCTCCATACTGATTTTCATAGTGATGATACTAGTTTGCATTCTCACGAACAATGCAGAAGAGTTCCTTTTTTTCCACAGCCTCCCAAGTATTTGCTATTATTTATTTTATTAGTACATGTTTGCAGTACATGAAGTTTACATTCAGTATTAACTACATATACTTAGCATACTTAATTCTGTTTAAACCTCTTCCCTCCCTCACCCACTTTCCTGTATCATTGATCCCTTTTCCATATTTTCAATAGCATGGCTATTATTTTTAGTTTGTTGTTGTGACATGTAATGATTACGTTCTTTGTGGATATTTGGTAAATGTATTGGTTTGTCCGTGTCCCCCCAACGCCTCATGTAATTTGGATGAGGCTGAGTCTGCTGTTTGTGATTGAGTTGTTGTCTAACACTGGGATTGGCAATGTGAGTGCTGCATTCATCTAGGGGTGGAGATGATATACAGTGTAAGGGCGAGACAAATGTTGGTCTTCTGCTTTTTCTGTCTCTCACTGGTTCACCTTGCTGTTTGGTGGCTGCCATGAATGATTGCTCTGCCACGCCATGCTGCCTTGGAGCCAACTAAGTATAGAATGAAACTCCCAAGAACTGTAAGAAATAAACCTTTCCTTCCTTAATTTTTGGTGTCAGGTATTTTGTCTCAGCAATGAGTGAAAAGTGCCTAAGACAGAATTTAGTAAAGAAAGTGAGGTTGTTACTGTGAGTAAACCTGACCTTTGGGAATGGCTTGTGGGAAAAGTTTGGGAAGGTTTGGAGATGTCACATGAATGCATAGAGTTGGAACAGCTTAGGTTGTTCTGTATGGGAGATTCTGGTCAGAGCTCAGGGGACCAGAAGGTTGATAGAAAGCCTGCCAGTAAAGACCATGCTCAGGAGGTTTCTGCTGAGAAGAAGCACTGCATTGGGTGTTGGACTCCACATGATGTGTGTTACAGCTTGACAGAAAGTTTGTCTGCATTCTGCTCTTGCCCAGAGACATTGTCTGAGACTGAGATTAAGGTCAAATGACTGAATAGTGTGACAAAAGAAATTTCAAGGCAATCAAATCTTGAAGCAGTGGTCTGGCTATTGTTGGGTGCTTTTGTTCAGATGTTGGGAATCAAGAGCAAAGAGTCCAGCAGGATGATTTAAAACATTGTGAGTTTGGCCAGAAAGCTGTGGACTGTAAAGATAGAGCTGAGACCTTGATTGCTGAGAAGGAACAAAGAAATAAAAAAGATGGCCTGGGGGCATCCTGGGAAGCAGGAGGCCTCCACCCTTTGCAGCCTCAGGCCTTCAAAAGTGAAAGAGTTTGCTTGGAGGAAAAAGCCACAGAGCACCATGTTCCAGAGTGGCAACAGAGGTCACAGAAAGTTTCAAAATGGCAGTGGTCACACCAGGTTCCACAATGGCAGCAGCATAGAGAAGCCTTTCTTCACAATCAAGTTCAGAGAGCTCAGCAATCCAGGCTATTAAACCCTACAGCCAAGAGAGAGGAAGACCTGGCTAGTGCTCCAGCTGGCAGCAGACCTTGGCAGCATCCACATGACACTGGTTTTAAGTGAAATGAAAATGTGCAGCTTCCACCCTGCTTGCAGTGGGCAATGTGTAAAGATGTAAGGGTGAATCCATGGATGCAATGGAAAAGCCCTGGACATGCCATGAGGGTGGAGTCTCTCAAGCCTTTTGGAGCTTGCAACCAGATTGCTTCAGATGCTGAGTGTAGAACTCCAGGACTTAATGCTTGCCATGCTGGATTTTGGACTTGCTTTGGTTTCAATGCTTTGTATTCCCATTTGTAACTTTTGGAATGGTAATGTTTATCTTGCGCCTTTATATGTTGGAGTTGTTTAACCTCATTTTCATTTGTACAGGGGGTTACAAATAAATTTGCCATAGATCCCGGAGGAGATTTTGGACTTGGACTTTTCAGCAACGCTGGAACTATTAGGATTGTGGCAACTCTTGGAGATGGACTAAATGTCTTTTGTATAAAGGATGTACATTCCATGCCAGGCACCCAAGGGGGCCTGGCGTGGAATGTATTGGTTTATCCTGTGTTCCCCTGCCCAAAACCTCATGTGATTTGGGTGGGGCCGAGTCTGGCATTTGCGATTGGTTTGTTGTCTAGTGCTGGGATTGGCGATATAAGTGCTTCACCCTCCCAGGGGTGGAGCCGATATACAATGCAAGGGCGAGAGGAACATGGGTCTTCCACTTTTTCTCTCTCTTGCTGGTTCCTTACTGTTTGGTGGCTGCCATGAATGGTGGCCCTGCCATGCCATGCTGCCTTGGAGCCAACTGAGTGTGGGCTGAAACTCCTGAGAACTGTTAGAAATAAACCTTTCCTTTCCTAATTTTGGTTGTCAGGTATTTTGTCTCAGTAACGAGTGAAAAATAACTAAGACAGTACACGTACATGATACATTGTAAAATTTTTCACATTCTCTTTTCTACCTCTCCCCTCACCCTTGGTCCTATTAGCCCTCTCCAATTTGCGAAAAAAAATCTATCTACTTCATTTCTTCTGTCAATCTTTTATTTTCCTCTTTGTTAACAATTTGCATTAGTCAAAAGAAACCACATGACTTGTGTATCTTATTTATTTCACTTGACATTAATTTCTTTGTTATTGGTATTGTTTTTGGATTAAGATGGAATCTCAGGTTTGTTTTAATTTTCATCATCTAGTGGCCAATGAGGTTCAACAGTTTTTCATGAATGTATTGGGCATTTGTTCCTATTTTTATAAGAAGTGTCTACTCATTAAAGTTGCTCATTTTTTATTGTGTCCTTTCTTTTGAGAGTCTAATTGTGGAGCTTTTTACAACCTCTAGATACCCTTTCCCCAATATTTAGATGGTGAGCTTTTTTTCCCATTCTGTAGGTTTTCTTTTCACTCTTTTGGTGTTTCCCTTGATGTACACATTTCTAATTTGATATGGCCATGTTTGGTTGATACTCAAGACTATTTCCTGTGCAACTGTTGTTCTGTTCAGAAAATCCTTACTTATGCTTATGACTTCAAGTATTTTATCCTTTTATCATCTAGCAGGTTGTTTCTGTTTTGATATTTAGATCTTTGAACCATTCTGATTTTAGTTTAGTACGTGGTAAGAGGTATGGATCTAGTTTGAATTTTCTGCATGTGGAAAGTCAGTTTTCAGAGCACCGTGTGTTAAAGAGGTCTGTCTTTCCTCCAGCATATGTTTCTGACCCTTTTGTTGAAAATCAAGTTGCCTGGTGGTTGAATGTTCCTGGAGCTGTTTCAGCATTATCCTCTCTGTTTCATTGGCTCACATGTCTGTTTCAGTACTATGATGTTTTTAGTCATTGTACCTTCATAATACACTTGAAATCTGGAATTGTGGGGTTTCCTACTTTGATCTTGTTTTCTAGGATTACTTTTGCTATCCTGGATCTCTTCTGGCTCCATATGAATTTTAGAGTTATTTTGTCTAGTTCTTCAAGGAAAGCTGTTGGTACTTTGATTGGAATTTTATTAAATCTATGCTGGGTTTTGGAAGTATTATCATTTTGACAACATTGGTTTTGCATACCTAAAAGCCCCTAGGGGATATTCTTCCATTTTATGATGTGCTTTTTGATTTTCCTATTCAGAGTACTATAATTTTCACTGTAGAAGGTTTTCACTTCCTTGTATAGGTTGATACATAAGTATTTCATTTTTGTTCAGACTATTGTAAATGGTTTCCTTTTCTAATTTCTTTTTCAATGAATTCATTATTGGTAGACAGGAATGCCGTTGATTTTTGAATTTAATTTTGTATGGTGCTACATTGCTATATTTAGCTATAACTTATAGGAGTTCTGTGGTTGTAGTTTTTATGTTTTCTATTGAAAGATCATGTCATTTGTAAATAATGATAATTTGAATTGTTCCTTTCCTCTATATATTCGCTTTCACTTGACTAAGCTAATGATGCCTTCTGAATTAGGAGTAAAACAAACACAAAAGAAACTCTTTAACAGTACAAGCAGGGAAATCATAAAGGTCAGAGGAGAATTCAATGAAGCCCAGTTTGGGAACAAGTGCCATGCACGGGCCTCTGGCGGACTGGGAACAACTAGATCCAAGCCTCTCCCTGTGAGTCAGCACCATTAGTGGACCAGGGTTAGAGAGAAAATGGCTGCAGAGCACAGAAACCTATTCTGAGAACCAGTGCAATGAGCTGGCTGTGCTCGAACTGGGAACAGCCAGACCCCAGCTCCTTCCAGCTCGCAGGCTGGCAAACAAGAAGTATCAATTCCACCTACTGCCCCATAAGCGACCGGTTTATCTAAAGAAACACAGGTTGTGACGATAACTATTGAGGTGAAATGCAATTGGATGCCTGTGGTGCTTTGGTGTTTCACTAACATTGCAGTTCTAAGGTCAGTAGTCTGATTATAGGTTCAGAGGATATCGCTAAGCAGTGTGTATTCTAGGGAGCTTCTCCTTCTGAGGGTTGCAGCCATCATTGATTCCCTATGGTCTTGTTGGAGGTCCTGTACCATTTCCATTGTTTTGTTGGGTTGGGTTTTATTCTCTTTTGTTTTGTTTGATTATGTTAAATTCCATGGCAGGAGAAGCTATTTCAAGGATAGCAAGACATATTATTGTAGAAAGTTTGGATTTACTATTGGCTTGTTTTGAAGTGCTTTATCACATTCATTGTTTTTTTTTGTTGTTGTTGTTGTTGTTGTTGTTGTTTCTATTGTATTCTGTTCTGTTCAATTTTTTTTTACTATATCTGAAGTTATCTGCAACTAGTTTGAAAATATCAAAAAGCATTATAGTAACTACTATTGATTTCATAATGTTTTGAAGTCCTGTATCTCTTACACTGGTTTGTTTTGAGTGGTTTTATTCTGTTATTTACTCTTTAAAATAAAAGAAAATGCAGAGAATCAATAAAACAAAGTGATGGTTATTTGAAAAGAAAATGCTTAGAAAAAATTATCAAAAGAGGAAAGAAAAGACCCAAATCAAGACAATTAGCAATGAAAAAGGTGAAAGCAGAATGGGCAACACTAAAGCCCTATTGTGAATAACTTCCGTGAAAAACTGATCTCCAAATAATTAAAGATTATCAAAGAAATGGGGGAATTCCTAAACACCTATGCATTACCAAAACTGAGCCAAGAAGATATTAGAAACTTGAAGCAATTCAATAAATGACCATGAAATTGAAGCAATAATAAAAATCTTACCAAACAAGAAATGCCCAGTACCTGAAAGATTAGGCACTGAATTCTACAAGACCTTCAGGAAGTATATAACACCAATAACCCTCAAATGTTTTAATGAATTTGAAATGGAAAGAGTATTTCAAATCTAACTCCTGGAAATCAACATCAATTTGATTCCAAAACCAGACAAGCATCCAACTGAACAAGGGAACTATGAACCAATCTCTTTAATGAATATAGACACAAAAATCCTCAACATGATGCTAGCAAACAAAATGCAACAAATTCTCAAAAAGCTTATACATCATGACCATGTGGGTTTCATCCCAGGCATACAGTTACAGTTCAACATATGCAAATCTATAAATATAATGCATCCAATAAAGAGGGATAAGGATGAAAATATTCCTTTACTCTTTATAGACCACATATGTAATATTTTCCATGAAGTTTCATGTCTGGACTTAATAATTGTGTGAATTACAGTCCTGATTCAGCGGCTCAATAATTGAACTTGATCATCTTTGACATCAGCTCTTCCTAAGTCCCTTACACTTCCTTGGAATTGATGTAGGAATTTGTTTTCTTCTAGTAGATCTTGGAAATTTGCTTGAGGCTTTTCTGAGAAAATCTGAGTTCACTAATGTTCCTGTGTTTTTATTTCTGTTTCATTGCAAAGAAACTAAGAAAACAGATTCACTTTCCCAAAGTGTGACGACTACTTTTAGTAAGTAAGGGGAAGAATCACCCTTCATGGACCTAATTATTTAAAATTACAAATTATGCAGAGAAAGTTGCACTGAAATAGAAGTCACTGATTGCTCTTAGAAAACACATTTCATTAATTTCATTTTCCAGTGTTACTGAACAAAATATGTACTAAGTCAGGATGCTTATTAAAAATGCAATTTCCTGTGGCCCATAGTTAAATATTCTCGACTAGCACAGTAATATCACAGTCAAAGAATATTTGTACCATGATCACCCAACCTTATATGGTTCTGACAAAAGTAACCTACTTAATTTTAGGAACTACTACTGTAACTGACCCAGGTATCTCTTACAATGTTTACTTGATTTTCTGGAATGCTTAGAGGGGATGAGGTTAGAAGGAGAATGCTTTCTTGACAAATTATAGGTACCACTGTTTTTAAAGTAAATCTTCCAAAAGTGCAAGTATCATTTTGTCATTTTTATTTTAGATCAATTATGAAGTTACTTTAGACAAAAGTTAATGTAAATGATTATTTCTTATGTAAATATTTTCTGACATGCTACTAGATGATTTTTTTCTGACTTGAGCTGAACAGTTCCATTGCTTTAAACTTTGTGACCTTCAGCTGGTAGTTAAAACCTATAATTAGACCTCTAGCAGTAATGAACATTCAAATTCATTCTACGTCTTACCAAATTATAAATGTGATCTCTTTGATACCCTGTGGTTGTTTAGTTACATTTCCTGTTTATCCAGATAAATCTGATTAAAGTAATACAATGTGAACATTCTCAGATACCTGCAAAGCAAGATTTTTAGTCATCCGGATTCATACACTGAATTCCTTTGTCACAGACTAGAATTTTAAATTCACTCTTATGTCTTTTTTAGTCTCATCTGAGATCATGACCAGATATTTCAATTGTACCCAAATACACATATTCTCCCACAATACTAACGTGCATTGTACCTGTGAAGCATGGTACTCCTTTTCTCATTAGAAATTTTAGGATGGAAGTTTTTGTTTCTCATTAGCTTAAAGGAAATGGTAATGGCAAATGGAAAATTGATTATATTCCAATTACTTTCTCAGCTAATAAACTACTCCACAGCTTGAATGATTAAAAAAAACCCACCATTGCAATATATCTAATTTTCAGCGTTTTGTTTGTGACTCAGAAAATATTTAACACCATGAGACTTTAATGGCTTCACTTAAGGCTGGCAAATTGATGATTTAAGGAGTCCAAGACTACTTCACTCACATACCTTGAATGCTGGCAAGAATCACTGAAGTCTTGGCCCAGCTATGATCCAGTGCATGTACTCTCAGGGTCTTTGCACATAGTTTCCTTCATGTAGGATCTCATCAATCCAGAAGCAAAATTCTAAGCGATCTGAATAGAAGTTACTAGGCCTCATATGACCTGACCTAAAATGTCCTACAATGTTAGTTGGACCACATTCTGTTGGCCACCCAAGTTAACTCACCCAAAATAACTCAGATTCAAGAGTAGAAATATAAGGCATTCTATAACAATAGGCAGAATAGTAAAACAAAATTGCGTCTATCTTTAATCCATTATAGTCTGCTATTTGTACCTTAATTATTTGCATTTTTATCATGTGGAAAATATACTCAATCCTGATTAGATGCCCAAAATTATTTTCCTATGTACTTTCTGCTCAGACACAGGGTCCAGGGTGTGATTTTCTAAATAAACTTGCAAACAAAACTTCTCAAGAGAATCTCCTTTCTCATGCCATTAACTGACCAGTAGACCCATGAAACAGAAATAAGTTATTTGCCTATTATACATTAACATAAACTGATGAGGTGGACATAAGATCATTGCAAGATGGCAGTAGAAAACCACTGTTTCCAAAAGGCAAAGTGGGAGGTATATGTCTGTTTCCTCAGTCTTTCTAGTTCTCATCAATAGTCTCTTCCAGGTTCTACTCACTGGTTAATAAATTGAAAGCTGCTGACTGATGTCTTTCCATTACTGAATGTCTCCTGTATTCTCGTTTATCTTGGATTCAAAGGGAGGAGAAGAGCAATCAGCCTTGAAATGAGCAGAGTACCAAAAAATATGAAGCTTCCATTAATGTACCATGATATTGTATTGCATCTCTAGAAATATATATTGTATATTTGAATTAATATGTGTGTGTATGTGTGTGCATGTGCTGATAGTCTGTCTGTTTCTTACTATTGGGGAACTTTTTCTTTAATTTTCTGTATCTAAATTTCTTGCAATTATTTTTCAATTTTATTATTTATATCAAAATGATTCCAAAACGATTTTGGGTGTCATAGTTTTGGGAGATTTATCTTTTTTCACAATTCACAAATCAGTGGTTCATTTCTATTTGAATTCAGTCACTGTCCTCCAGTTCAAAGTTTATTAGCTCTTTATGAATGTATACTGTAGTTACACCTGACAACCATGTACGTGTGATGGGATATTGACTATTCATTTGTGTTTTTTGTGTATATGTGTGTGTACATGTGCATACTGAATATACCAGATTCTCTTGTAACATGCTAGGTTCAGAAATCAGAGTTCTACACAGTTAAAACCTGAAGTTTTAGAAGAATGCATTAAGGAACTTAATTGAAATAGAAAGATATATACTGCGCCTCATAGAGATTTGACACATGTATTTCACTTCCAAGTTTGCTTTACATAATAAAGTGTCATGAAGAAATACACTATCGATGAATTGAAGGAGTGTGTACTCTATTTCCCTGAAAATAAATCATAACCATAAAATAAACCCTAGCACAATTTTTCAGGATGCTTATAATATAATATGTACCCCAAAAGTAAGCCCCACCTAAGATAGCCAACTGGATGAATGAATTTAGTATGTTCATTGCAGCACATGACAGGTGTATTGAATTATAAAATAATATAAATATAAAATTAAATACAAATGAACAATATCATTGACATTAATAGTTAAAACAACTGATCACATAAGCTATAACTAAGTATTTGTATGTACCTAAGCAGCCACCTTTGTATGAAAGGTAAATGCCTATAAACAGATGAACTTGAGACTTAATGATAAATGACCAATTGGAGTACAGAAACAATGCACAAATAGTGTGCACACTTTATAATGAATGGAAATGGTTCTGTCTAATATGAATCTTCATAATTCAATATGTCATATGTTGTAATGAATGTACTTAATGTGCTCATATAAAAAAACAGAAACATTTTCTGAATTTTGATGCAACTTTCCATCTCTTTTGTGGGGATCATCATTCTTCACTGTTATCATTTTTGTAGCCACTCCTGTCTCATAAGTCTTCAATTACAGTGGACTTAATGGTAGATTTAGGGAGAATAAATGTAGGCTGTCGCACTTGAAGAAATAAGATGTCCCCTGAAAAGAAGTCCTATTGTGTCCTTTGGAGTAAAAATTACTATAAAACCTGGTCTTATTATCAGGGGAATTCAGTATACAGCCCACAAAGTACAAGATTAACATCAAACAAGAAAGAAGTAAAGCTGATGACAAACACTTCAACTGTAAGCTTTACAGAATTTCTGTTCATGTTTATCCTAGAATCCAACTGACAAAGAATCAACTCTGAGCTGTCTTACAATAGTGCGGCTGGTTGGTATCAACACACCAGGTTCTATGCTGTACATCTTATTAGAAACTTATTCCATCTTCATTTAAAATGGCTTTAATTTTTTTTTGTACTGGGCTAGAACTCATACCCTTGTGTTTGCCAAGCAGGCACTTGTGCCACTGAGCTAAATCCCTGGTAGGGTTTTAAATTTTTAGAACCCTTCTAATTGATGTATTGATTTTAAAATGATACAATTTTGCTTAACTTCTAGAACCCATGTTAAAAATACATGCTGTATAGAAAGTATAGTCCTAATCTAATATAAAAATAACAACATTCACAGTATTATTTGTACTAAAAACGGTAGGCTAACATTCATCAAGGATCAAGTCACTCTAGGTGCTTTCTTGTATTTTTTCTATGTAGAGTGATTTTTAATTTGTAATCATAATAGGGATACCCTTAAAAGTGAAAAGAAGTATAACGTGTAATTACTCTGGAACTGTGTCATGCAAAGTGGACTGTGTGACTGCCTATCTACATCCTTTGCCTAATGGAATCCTCATACAACCCTACCCAGGAACCAGCACCAGTCCCTTTTATTTAGACGCAGGCACCAACATCCAAAAAATGGCTCCACTGTTTGAATAAGGCTCCACAGGATCATTGGTGCAGCCTTGTGGCCTGGGTTCCTGGCTGCTTCAGTCATAATCTACTATTTCTGCAGCTTCTGTAGAAGACCATTCTGCCTTTTTTCTCTTATTTTTTTTTTTTATGTTTCACAGATCATGTTATGTCCATGGACTCTCTGTCCTCTGTTTTCCAGTTTGAGTGAGCAGAACTTAAAAGCACACGGTGACTGTGTTTCACCTCCATCACTATATTTTCTCGAATAACTTGAGCTCTAACACTAAACTACTCTGTGTTGTGAACCTAATTATTTGGGTTTCTGTTTCTTTATTTTTTGTTTGTTTGTTTCTGTTTTAGTAAGCATATAAATCTGATACTGAACCTTGATGTTCACTGCGTTGAAACGGGACCAAACGCTCAAACATCACCACTGACTCCCAGTTGCTAAGCATACACATTCCCCTCTGGTCATATTAAAATGTGATCTCACATTTAAATGCTACTGTTAACTCCTATCAATTGCCATAAGCACATAAAATTGTGTTCTTGCATTCTCAGGACTTTTGTTTCATAGACTCTATATTTTTTATTTCCTCTTAAAATATTAAAGTACTTGCTTTATAATTTTTATATATTAGCTAGCATTTTGTATGCAAAATATATTTATCAAGACACAAATTTGTGCATACTAAAATACAAAAGTATATATTTCAAATACATTCAATATGTTTAATTTTTAAAATTATTTTGAGATAGATGTTAAAAGTAGCTGCAGAATAAAAGCCACAAGACTTAATGTTATCATTTGTATCTAGATGTCCTCCAAGAGCCACATGCTTTCCTAGGTGGGGATAAGGGAGGCAGGTCACTGGGAAACCTGGAAACCCATCTCTGCTTCCCCTACGTGCTTCTTTATTCTCTGCTTCCTGGCCACCGTGATGTGAAAAGCTTTCCTCTGCCAGAGCCTTCCATCTTGCCTTCCTGCATTGGAACCTGCCAACTATGAACTAAAAATGTTAACCAAAGTAACGCTATCCTATTTTACACTGCAGGTGTCAGGTATTGTGTCTCAGACATGAAAACACTAAGTCACTTTGATTTTACTGTTTTATAAATATAATATAGGTACAGGTTTATATTCTCCTCTGCCACTTCTTAGATACAGGGCTTTGAGAAAAGTAATTTCAATTCAATCCCGAGCTGCCTTTCTGTTATCTGTTAAATGGGTAATGCTAGAAATATAATTCAGAGAATTGCTGTAAACATCGAGATTCTTTAATTTTTTAATACGTGTTTGCTGTATGTAATGTTTACATTCCTTGTGAGGAGTTAGTGCGTGTGCATAACCCAGCCTAACTACTTTTTTCATCCCATTCCCATCTGTTCCCTCTCCCTTCTCTCCACTCTTGCTTCCCTCCCCATGTGAGAAAGTTCTCCCTATTTCCTACTGTTTTCTGCTTTGTTCTTTGTTTATACTTGGAATTTCTCATTCATGAAAATATATGCAATATTTAAACTTGTGTGTCTGATTTATTTTTGCTAACACTGTGGTCACAACATGAATCCTTTTTCCTACAAATGACTGATTATGTATCCTTCTTCATGGAAGAGTAGTTCTCCATTGTATAAGTACCCTATTTTCTTTTTCCATTCGTCTGTTGATGAACACAATGGCTAATAGGTTTAGCTATTATGAACATAGAGAAATTTTAAAGGAAGCATCTGGCTGCACCTGCATGACACCGTGATTCTCTGTCCATATCTGTTCAGCTCTCGGTATCTTGTGTTTGGTAGTGTCCTGTAGTTTTCTCCTGAGGAGATAAGTAGCTGAAAGTTAATATCTAGGGATCAGCCTTAAGTCACTGAGAGAAGGAACTCGTTAGTAAATAACTTATTGTCCACATTTCTAAGCAGGAATACCACTGAAGAATATTCTATAAGAGCTAGCAGAGATGAGTAGTAGAATTGAGCTCCAAATACCTATATGAATAACTTATTACAGTCCATATTGCCTTTCTTATCATCCCCATTTAATTTTGCTATTCTCCTTCTGGTATTCCCAGGTATCATTTACCAAATCAGTGACTTGCACACAATCTATACCTAAGGATCAATATCTTCTGGAATGCATCCTAAAATAACCCACTGGGTACTTGAGCAGAGTCTCTCTTAGACACTGGTTCATAGGGAACCAGTGAAGTAAAGTGATCTTCCAACAACCTAACATACAACAACAAGACCACACAGTCATTCTTAAGGAACACTGTGCTAAGCACAAGTCATGTATTATCCTGTTTAATCTTCTCCAGAATCCTTATGGGGCCAAGATACTATTCATTCTCACGTTTCAAGCCAGAAGACACAGTACAAATAAATGTCATTTACATCACCAATATCACACAGCTACTGCAAGTATTCCTCCCTGTTACACACTGAAATTCAGTTCATTCCAATGCACATGCTTTTACATTTAAGCCACATCTTCTGCCATCATACTGATGTTCTACAGATGAAGTTCCTATATAGACTAAACAATCTGTTAGGCAAGTACCTGACCACAGTACAACAGAATCAAAGTTATTCTCACCTGTACTTATTCTGTATTTGTAATATTACATCTATTCTACATCCAACTCAACCAGATAATGCAAGAAGGACTTCAAATGGAAGCCTCATTTTAATTTCTCACGTTTTTCTTTAAGTAATGATCATGCATCACAAGTGCTGTTCTCTCTATAAATCTCTCAAAATACTTAGCTCATAATTAGACAGCAACCAATACATGTAAGAAAACTTGAGTATGCTGGAGAAGTCAGAGTGTCTTCTCATGCAGTAAATGTTTTAATAAGGGACTCACACACAGCCAGTGAGCAGCTCAGATATTTACTTTCTTTACATTTTATTTTATTGTCATAAAATAAGAATTAAGAAATGATGAAAAAGTACTGGAAAGCATTTATTTTTAATGAAAAAGAGAGATAGAATATATTTTTATTACGTTTATATATTATGTTTTAGAACACCAAATATTCTGGCACTCAGTACTAACAAAATATCATAGCTCATTATTTCTTTCAAAGAAAGAATTGTGAAGGGATTACACAGATACAGAATCAGTTTTAATACAGTTATGAAGCTAGATGTGTCAATATGTTTCTTAGGATTATTCATGGAGCTTACCAGACCTCCAGGACTTTCTGTAAAAGCTTACACATCAGAAAGTCAAATGGATTCAGAAAAGAAATCCTTTCTGAGAAGTACAGAAGAGTAAGAAAAACATGCTTTTTGGAAAGAGAAAAGTGAAGACACAGAGAAGTTGTTTGACCTCCTCAAGGTCACAAAGGGAGTTGGTAATGAATCCAGGAACAGTGGCCAAATCTTTTGGACTCATTGTCCAATGCTCAATCCACCATACTTCACTCTCTCCACGGCGTGCAGTTTGCTTCGGAGCTCAAGTCACTCAGATGTGCTCTTTGGCAAAGTGGGCTGTTCAAGGAAGCAGGAGCCTCCTTTCCTGTGCAAGCCTTCCCTACCTTCAGTGCAGCAGGGTATTGCAGTCCTTGTCACACTGCCACAGCTCACCCACAGAGATGCACCACCAGGGGGGGCTCTGAGTGCCCGTGAAGTGTGTTCCGCCTTAACTTACACGGTTTTTTGGTATGGAACATCTGTGGATTCCAAGAGTGAACAGATGGCACTGATCTGTGCCAGACTCTGCCCCTCTCTCCAAACTACATTCCTCCCTTAGTATTCACAAACCACGGACCCTGTACTTCAGCAAAACGAGGAAGCAAAACTGGAAAATGCCATTCTTGAAAAGGAAAATGTCTTACCTAGTTGCTCTCATCCCTGGTATTAACTTCCACTAAACTCGTGCCATTTTTAGTTTTCTGTATCATCTAGCTGTGAGAGCATATGGCCAATGGAAATAAGATTCTATGTAATAAAGAAGTCACACTCACCACACAGATATTCTTTTAATTTTTTCGAGAATTGGAAATTTAGAGATCTGTGTTCTAAGAATGATTCTTAGCAGGATACCTTAAAACTTGTTTATGCTAGTAATTATTTCATGCTTTTGAATGTCAGTTTGAATAAGATAAAATCTCAGTTCAGTATTTTCTAATGAGGTGGGAATCTTTAACTTAGTTAATCAAAGTAAAAGCTATTGCTTTAAGAAATACTATAAGTAGTGTCCAATATATGCATGTGTGGGGAAAGGGGTTAAAATGGGTAATTTTATTCTCAATTTTAAAATGTTGTTATTTTCTTTCTGACTGAAGTAAAATTAAAATATAAAACTAGACAAAATGTTTCCTTTGTCATTAACATTGATCTCAAAAATAATGAATAAATGCAAATCTCCCAATCCTGTTAACAAAGAAAAGTCATGGATGAATTTTTGGCATTTTACTAGGTGGGCTAAAATTCATATATGGGAGCTAAAGAGTCACGGTTGTTCATTTCTGGGACCAAATTAACCATGAAGCTCATTATTTCAATGTTTGTTGATCACTTCTTCCAAACTAGGCTCTAGTTTATGTAATAAGAATAGAGTTGAGAAGACTACAGTTAAGATTCTTGCCTCCATGGAAATTATTCCTTACTGGTAAGCAACACAAATGATATATACATATATGTATACACATGTACACATGTACAAATATATATATCATCCAGAGAGATATCATGAATAAAAATGTTAAAATATAGGAGATAGAGTAAAATGGAGAAAACAGTATGTGTATCAAATAGTAAAATGTAAGTTTTTCAAAGTTCTGCAATTCTAATTCCTTGTCAGAAAGAAGAAAAATGGAACCCTGATATGGAAATAAACATTTTCAAGAATTGACAAAAAGTCCAGTGTGGCAGATTAAGTAAGCAAGGAGGAGAATATAAGAGCTATGAATATGCAGGTGTTATGATATATAATGTCCATAACATGTCAAATTTTATAGTCCATAGGTAATAAAGCATTGAAACATTTAAAATTCAATATAATTTCAGTTGATACATTCATGCACATATGCACACATCTTGTTATTAACATATATGTGCATACATATAATCATATATATAATGCTGAGTCATAGAATAGACACAAAAATACGTACACATCAAAAATAATCATCTCACAGTGCTGTTTGAGACTGACACAGGAGGATCACAAGTCTGAGACCAGCTTGGGCAGCTCAGTGACTTAGCAATACCCTAGGTTCAATACACACTACCATAACAAAAACAAAAATAGAACAAAACAGAAGCAATAATCTTAAGTAGTTGTCATAAACTGATCTTGTTCATAGAAGCAACACACAGCATTTAGATAAAAGAAGCCTGAGGTTCCCTTGTTTTCTTTTTTTTTTCTTTTTTTTTTTTTTTTGAGGCACCAGGGATCAAACTCTCAACCTCACACCTGCCAGGGCAGGTGCTTAAGCCACTGAGCCAAACTCCCGGCCCTAGTTTTTTGAGGCAGGCTCACACTATGTAGCTCAGGCTGGTCTTGCGCTTGTGTTGTAGCCCAAGCCAGCCTCGAACTCACAACGCTCCTCCTACCTCAGCCTCCCGAGTGCTGGGATTAAAGGCGTGCACCACCACGCCCGGCTTCCCTTGTTTTCTTTAAAAAAAGATCTTGAATGGCCTGACTTCTATCACCATAGGTAAATGGCATCTATAGTACTACTGTCTGCTCAGGCTGCCTTAATGGTGTGGCTTAAACAAATGACACCGACTTTCATACCATTCTGGAGTCACTAAAAACATGAACAGGTGTCAGCATGTTTGGTTTCTGATGAGGACTTTTCCTGACTTGCAGAAGGGCACCACCTTGCTGGGTTCTCACTGGGCTTTTGCTCTCTGTGTAGGTGGAGGAAAGACTGCTGTCTTTTCTTATAGGAACTCCAGTTCTATTATATTAGGTAGCTGCCTTTCTCACCTCATTTAAACTTTAGTACCCCCTGGTAAGTCCTGACTGCAAACATAGACACATTAGGTGGTATATTTTTAATGTATGACTTTTGAGTGTACACCATTCAATCCATAGCAATATTGTGAGTGACATCATCTTTTGTACTTGGTTTCTTTCACTTGACTGCATATCTACAAAGCTTTTTTTCAAATCATTGTGTGTAACAGTAGTTCATTCTTTTGTCACAACGTGATATTATTTTTTAAATGCACTGATATGAATTCCTCTGTACTTTGATAATCATTTGCATATTTCTCACTGTAAATAGTGGTATTATGAGAATTTTAGGGAAATTTATCAACATATCTCTTGGATAGAGCTAGAATTGCTAAGTGTTAGGGATGTTCACTATCAGATTTAGTAGATCGTTTCAAATAACTTTCTAAAATAGTTGCACCATTTTTATTCTTATTAGCAATGTATGAGCATTGTTCTTTCATATCTTAATTAACAAAGTATTTTCCATCTTTCTATTTTGGCTATTTTGATGAATATATTATATTATAATTTGAATTTTTCTGATGGTGGATTTATATATTTTTTAAAATATGACCTTGTCTGTTGCATAGAAACGAGTCTATTATATTAACTGGTGGTCACTAATATAATATAATAAAAAATAATATAATATATAATACAATTCCTCAGGAGTCTTAGTAACACAAGGTAAAAAAAATGTAGAGAAAGAAGTGTTAGAATTTCTATGTAAAATATTGTCTCATTTGAAGAAAGAAAATAAGCTTTAGTATTAGTTCTTCATTTAGTCCAAGGTCAGAACCACAAGTTACATAATTCTGATCTTTTACAGCCACCTTCAGCAATGTGATGCACACAGTGTGTTCTGATTGATATCTCGTTTGTTTATTTGCTTCAGCTTCTTGCTATGACATAAAATTTGCATGATAAATAAAAATATTTTATATGTGATACAAGGTTTTCATTCATTTTTCACTAATTACATAATAATGAGATGAATGAACATTTTATGCACTGCACTAAAGCTTTCTTATTACTTTTATCCAAGTACTTAAAGAGTTACACAATGAAAAGATGAAACACTTATATTTTATTTTACGAAAGACAAATGTGTTAGGTTCGATCATTTTCGTGTAGTAAATGTGAATAAAAAGGCTTAATTTGGTCTTTCAAATTATAATAAGTAAGAAAGTAATAGCTTTCTTTAAAAGATGTGCTTCAGAGACAGCATTTTGGAAGTAGTTATTTGAATTATTTATATTTAATGAATTTTTTAAGAGAAACTATGTTAAATGTGTCCCAAAATTTCCCTTACTTGTGTCTTACTTGTAGAAACAGAATTTGTCAACCAGCTTACTTATTTCCAAGTTTGTTTATCTTGATCTGTGTTTTAAAATATAAAGATGCAAGATCTTCTGGTTAGTTTGGAAGGAAAACTGATTTCACAAGTAAGATTGCCACTTAGTATTCAAATTTCAGCAATAATCTCACAAATAGTGGGTCAATTGATAAAGTTAAGAGTCAAAATGGAAGTAACACTGTCTAAAATACATTTTAAAATATGAGTCTTTCCATGAAGGTAAGATTTAGAAATAGGAGAGCTCCTAAAAACCAAACTGAATTGAGAACCCAGAAATGGTGGTACATTCCTGGAACCCCAGCACTGTCCCAGCACAGTGGAGGCTATGAAGGAAGAATTGCAAGTTTCAGATCAGCATGGAAACCATGAGACTGTGTCTCAAAATGCCAAAAGATAGAAAGTAAGTAGTATATAGAGAGAAAGAGAGAGACAGAGAGAGACAGAGAGAAAAAGGGAGAGAGAGAGAGAGAGAGACAGACAGAGACAGAGACAGAGACAGAGAGACAGAGAAAGAGAGGAAGAGAGAGAGAGGAAGAGAGAGAGAGAGAAAGGAAGGGCCAAAATCTATCTCTAATCTAAAGTTCTTAAAGTAAGATTTTCAAAACTAACAAAGGTTTTTAAATAAAATGACTGTAGTCATTTTTAGGATTTTGATGAGAGTCTTAAGAAATCGACTAGGTTGGCAACAGTGGGGGTAAGGAGACATTGTTAAATTCAGGACAATGTAAACCAAGAGCAAACTGGATATGAGGAAAACAGGACTCAGCACGCCTCCCTGAATTAGATCTAGTCAGATTTCATTTACTATAAGTATCCAAAACTTTAGAAAGGTATCGCTTTGCAACCATTCACAAGAAACTATGAATTTCAGGGCAGCCTGTAGCCCAGACTTCATTGTCACTTGGTTCTTAATGTTTTGTGTGTTCTGTATGAAGTTCTTTCCCTTTCCTGTTTTTCACTCTGCACCCTCTTTCAGAGTAAAGACGAAATTTTCAAGAAATTCTCTATCCACAATGTAAGAGTCAAAAGACATAAGAGATCTCAGCTTCACTGATCTGTACCTGGGAAACATAGTAACATTCATCTACAAGATTACACAGTTAACTGCTTAGAAACATTTATTATAATAAATTCCATTGTTTCTATAGGATTTATGATTTTATGTTCACCATTGAGTCACTCTATTTTTATAAATGTATAAACTATGCCCCTTATCTACTCAGGGGCTTACACCGAGTCCTTCATGAGATCATTCACTCACCAATTATACATATTCCTGCAATTTAAATCAGATAAGCCACCTAAAAATGTAAGTGAATGGAAAATAAATACAAAATGAAAATAACTGGCTATATCTGATCAATAATAAGAGAAAGAAATGTAATTCGACCTTGTCAGACTCATTAGATTTTTGTCTTTGGAATCTATCAGAAATGTGGAGAAAGGAGAAAAGAAGAGATCAAGAGAGAAAATAATTTAAAAAGAAAGGAGAGCAAAATATATTTTGTGATTATGATCAAACTTTTCTGGTGAACCTCAAGGCAATTTGACTTAAATAAGCCATGTCCTAGTTTTCTTATTTTTCTAAATCTCTGCTAGATTCTATCTACACGTGAACTTCTCTGAAGGACTTTCTTAGGTGCATTTGAAACCTGAATCCATAACAAATATCAGGTTTCCTCACCTATGCACTCCTTCGTTAGGGACACTTGTACACCCACAGCCAATGAAGTCAAAATAACTGCCTGTGAGCGTGGATCACTGTAATCTGAGCTATGCTGGAGGAGCTGAGTGTTTACATTTTAATTACCCTCTTATATGTCCTACGTCTGATTTTGTATTTTGCCCTTCTGTATTTGTATTCCATTACTTAGCCTGAATTTAAAACTGTTGAAAGTTGGGAGGAATAGGGTACTATTTTATTTAGATAATACTGAGATAACATTTTACATTAGCTAACTATTTCAAAAGTGGGCTCTGGGTTACACAGACATACTAGAAAGGGAAACAGAAAGATATAAGTGCATAAAAAAGAAAACGTGTTTTACATACCTGACTCATGCTATATACTTTTCATATTTCCCTATAATTTAAACAGTGCAGCAGAATTTTGATATGACTATTGTGACTAATTTTCAAAACACACACACACACACCTTTGATTAAAGAGATGGAACTATGATAGAAATCTCACTGTGGTAAGGAGCATATTGAAATTCAGTTCAGTATGGGTTAATTCAAACACTTCACTAAACAAGGTTACAAAATTCACCACTATAGTGAACATGATAGATAACTAGAAAACTCAGGTTTAGGGATTGGGAGTAGGGTAGGAGAAGGTTATTTCATTCCTTTATATTGGTAACTTTCCCAGTAACATTAGAAAGTTTTAGAAGCAGTAGCTTTAAATTTGAATTGTAAACTCTACAGAAGTTCCAGAACTGTTTCATTCCATAGGCCAGTAATGTTGAGCCTTTGAGAGACTGAGCTCCCGAAATCTACTTATTCATCAGCACTGCTATTAAACCTGAAGAGTGAGGTTTTAATTTAGAAAAAAAAAAACAAAAACACTGTTATCCAATGCTCTCCTGCTGGAGCGACTTGACTTGTGTGCCCATACAAAGTGTGTCATTCTTTCACCAACACTGCCATGAACCTATTGAAAAACAGTCACATAAGAGAAGGATCACATTCAATTATTTACTTGGAATCTCAAGCATCTTAAATTGTTTTAAGTTTATGAGTATGTAGGTACTTGTATCTTCATTTTTAACAATGATCTTCAGTGTTAAATTTAGAAAACTAAATTGTCTAACTGCAAATTGATTATGATTGTACATTAGATCACTACAAAAATTTATTGTATATCTTTATAATTGAAATAAAAATACATAGAAAAGTTTAACATCTTTATTTGCAAATTGCGTGTGTGTGTCTCTATAAAGTAGGGTAAACTTGTACTAAACGATGACATCTAAAAATATCCAATGGTCTTCAAAAGGAAGAATCAATGATATGTATAGCTAGAAAAACAATGATACAATAATTTGTCAGTAACATAATTAAATCGTGTATAAATGTCGAGACAATATGGGGAAGTAATTACAATTCTAGCATACTTAAGCCATTACTCTTATTTCCAGATACACTTTAAAGAAGTTTGGCAGTTTCTGATACACTCATCACCAGATCCTCAAAAGACTTACCACAGAATATACTGGACCAGAAACATTCTTTCTCTTTTGCATTCCCTAAGACATCTGGCTAATTACACATGTTTTCAAAGCCTTCTGCGAGCTATGACAGAATTTCCCTGTTTGAGTTTATGCGCGGTTACAAGCAAACATCTTCCTTTTACTATTTTTGTATTTTTAATTTCTAGTATACAGTAGATGCTCTACAATGTCAATTCAATTGATTCATTATAGGGATCGATTTTTCCTTGAGATAAAACAATAAAAATTGTAAATAGTTCCTCAGAGAAGCTATAAATTACATCCTAATGTACTTTGAAACTTTGAGTGATTCTTACTGTCTATCAAGGGAAGTTTGTGAAAGGATGTCTCATGAATAGATATGTGCTGTAAGGCAAGAATTCTGGTTACAGCTAGGAAAACGGGTGGTGGGAGTGAGAGGGTGAATTTCTCTTAGGAGCCTATTAAAGCATCTCAGCTGAAATGCACTGCATACCTGAATTACAGCAGTGGTAGTGGAATATGAATGCTATTATGTAGATAGAATTGGTAGGAGCTGGTCATGATTAGATGTAGTAATGTCATAGATGATAACTGTGATTTTTGACTATGAGTGATGCTGAACCTCTTAGGCTATTAAAGAGTAATGGAGGTAGGAGAAAGAGAAAAATAATTCTGGAGAGACAAGAGGATTTCCATTTTGGACACATTTTTAATGACTTTTACACTCTTCCATGGCAATGTATGCTAGTATCTGCTTTTAAAAACGATGTGATATGGAATCCTTTCTTTTCATGAGAAATGAAGATAAAACTTCTAATTCATGCCCTCAAAATATGTTTTCAGCTTTATCATTCAAAATTCTCCTTTTACTATCCACCAAGATTTTGTTTGCTACTTTGATCATCAAAAGACAGGCTATACTTGAAGATGAATATTTCTCAGGCCCAAAAGCAAGAGCTAGTTTGTCATGGATTGGAACCTCCAAACTATGTATCAAAATAAACATTTCATGTTTGTAAATTTATTATTAAAAATGCATGTTATAGTTCCAGAAAATTCATTAATAATATAACGTAATATTTGAGGCCATAAGGCAATGGGCACTTCAATCATGATCACAGATTGCAGTCATAAATTTGTAAGTTTGGATGACATTTAAACTTGTAAGTTTGTAAGTTTGGATGATACTCATGCCAGTCTTCTCAATCTTTGTTCATTTGAAGTGGTGGAGTGTGCCTCTATTTTATTTTTTTGGTACCAGGAACTGAACTCAAGACCTTGTGCTTGCCAGGCAAACGCTTTTTGCCCTTGAGCTATAGCCTCAGTCCCTGTGCCTTTATTTGAACTCCTTAGATCAAATCATTCTCCTCTCAAGGAAGTCATTATTGACTTTCCTAAGCCAGTGTCACCTGTGACATTCTTATCCTTCACAGAACTTGCCACAGTTGAGAATTTAATTCCTCATATACAATTACTGAAATGGTATTCCATAAGATTTCTTCATTAGATTGTACCTAGTTTTCCTCAACATTTTATTTATAATGCTCAGTCTCAGGATTTTCAAATGAAGAACAATGTCAAGTAAATATGTAATGAATAACTAAAAGAATTTAGAAAATTAATACCAATATTCAAGTCATTTGACACTAAAATACATAATTATACTGTGTAACTTCACTCTAGGAAACTAACTTGTTTCCCTAACAGAAAGTTTTGGGAAACTGCACTTTCACAATCAGTTTCGTGGTTGAGGAAAATATTTATCTCACGAATCAAATATATGTATGTATTCAATATTAATATAAAGTTGGAGCAAAAGAAAATAAGGCTAATAAAGGTAAAGTCTTAAAACATTTGTGTTAGCTTTATGAGTAAACATCACAGAAATGTGGAATGAATTTCTGATCTACCTGTATTCTTGAGATAGCTTCTTACAAACATTTATTCTTAGAGACTGCTATTTTCTAACTGCACAATAAATTACTGCTATTTGCATAATAGAATTGTTTGCTTCTTTGATTTTCTGTCCAGAAGTGAGAATTATTAATATTTAGTCATACTTGAGAAGAATGCTTTGTCACTGAGTATATGTATAAAATATGTAACCTCAGTATAAATTTTATTTTTTTAATAATATCTGGCTAAGGACTACACATCATATTCCTGTTGTTCGGAAAAAAAATGAAGAAAGTGCAAAAGTCAGTGAAACAATTTTGGAACTCTTGGTTGAAACAATATATGTGTTTTCACAGCTTCAACATGGTCTTGAGCAATATTTGGCACATTCAATGTGTTTAAAAGATGGGTGCTCAACAAGGGGCCAAAGAAAAAAGCTTACTTTCAATTTCTTGAATCATCATAAGATCAATAGAATAAATTCGTTTCTCAAATTTCCTACTAAAAAACAATATACCTATTTTATTCATGATAAAGGATATTTTCCGATTTTTTCACTTAACTGAATTTGGGAAATTATTAAAGTTTTAATTTCCTAGGCACCATATGGAAACCAAATTTTATTTTTAAGTTTATAATTAAAGTTTGTTACATGAAAGTAAGATAGTAGACAGGCAAATACCATACTTTTAGCACAGTGATTTTCATATTTAAAAAATATTTTTGGTAAGCTAAAAAAAGGAACAAAAATAAATACAATGCTAAAAGATTTGAAATAGGTGATACCTACAAGAGTGCATTGAAATTCTTTTCAAGACAATATGAAGACTAGAAGATACACACGTTTTGTGTACAATTTAATTGCATGCTAAAATTAATAATACATCAATATTGGATGATAATTAGAAAGAGTATGCAGAACCACTTAGAAATATTTATCAGTGATTTTTCATTCACTGGGACAAAATACCTGAATTTGCGACTTAAAGGAAGAGAGGCTTATTTTTACTCACAGGTTCAGACTGTTAAGTCCATGACTGGATGGCTCCAAGGCAGAAATTGAATGAAAGAAAGGCTTGCTGGTAGAAAACTGCTCAATGTATGGGAGCAAGGAAGCGCAGAGTGACAAGTTAGGAGCTGAGTGCAACAATACAACCTTCTGGATCACACCTGCAATGATCCAGCTCTTCCTACAAGGTCCTGCCTCCTGAAAGTACATTCAGTTATGAATTTATCAGTAGATTAATGCAATGTTAAGTATGTGCCCCAAGCCTCAGTCACCTTGCAAAATTCCTCCTCTAAGCACATGAGACTTTGGGGGGACATTTCAGTCCTAAATCATAACATTGCATGCCTAAAAGGTTCATGTCGACCTCATTAGGCAATTTCAACAGTCCATATCCAAGAGTTGCCAGAGACTAAGCAGTGACAGTATTGTTCCAAAGTCTAAGACCAATGTCTCTTCTGAGATTCATGGCACTTAGCTATAATACCCTGTAAAAATCTAAGTGATAGATAATTATTTCCAACATTCACTAGTACAGTATACATTCTCTTTTTTATTTATTTAAGAGAAAAAAGACACAGAAAAGAAAAACAAATAACAAAAGAGACAAACAATAACAGCAAACCCAAAGCAATAATAGGATAAGTTTTCAAAACAAGATGAAAGGAATTTAACAATGGTTGCAATATTGCATATTGTTAACTTCAAAAGGGCTGCTTAGATTATCATAATTTTACATGGCTATATCTGGTACATCCTCATTTAATAAGAGATAAATGGGAGTGATGATTATAAAGGAATACTGCAGTCTATTAGAAAAATCAATAAATCCTATAATTCTAGAATTTAGGCAATCATGCTGATATAGGAATGCTGATTGCAACCCATATGGCCTTTCTCTTGGGTTGGTTCTGCTTGGGGCCCATGGCTTTGCTCAAATATTTCTTATACTTGACATCTCTAAATTTCTTGGATCTCCAATGTACTTTAGTCTTACAGCTTCATGAAGCACTCTGTCAGGGGCACAGTCCCTGGCCTCCCAAGCCTCCATTGAAATTTCAGTGGAAGCTGTTGCACCCCCAGATTCCAGGCCTGCAAAACTAGTACCACGTGGATAAAGCAAAGGTCTGCTGCCAGATTCAGCAGTGGAGAGACCCCTATTATTGCTGTACTTACCTATTGAGTACTTGAATGAGTGAAGTTCCCTAGGCCTAATAAAAGAGCATCTTCAGGTCTCTTCACAAAATCTTTCAAAGAAGTTTAACCTTTATGTGCTTGAGTCTATAATGAATAGGGTGTAATTTTACAAGTGCTTCCTGTTTGACCAAGCTGCAAGATTCTCATATACCTGGGTTCTGGTTTTTGTTCCTGATTCTCACTGCAGATGTAGCTGAATAGCAGCCAGTATACTCATGCCACAGACTGAAAGTTGGGATGTTGCAAAATTTTCTCTTCCAGATAAATTAGTCTCCCACTTTTGAATTCAGTCTCTTATAACATCTTAAAAGATGAAAAAGATGTAATGTTTTGCTAAAATGAGACACACAGCATCTAGCCCAATTCCAATATAGTCCACATTCACAATTTAAACATCATAAGCCTGTTTTTAAATGTATTCTTATCAACATTCTTGTCTTCTAAGTTTCAATCAGTAATACCTTTCAAATTCTGCTCATAACTTTGTTGGGGTTCTCTAGCATGCATCCCTAAACTTTTACCAAGTCCTACTACAAACCACTCCAAAAGCTTCTGAGCCACATGTTCAGATAAATTCACAGCAATGAAACTGATACTCCTGTACTGATTTTCTGTATTAGAATTTTTCTGTCTCTGTGAAAAGATGCCTGAAACCCTCAAGTGGAAAGAGAAAACATGTAAGTTGACCTACAGTTTTAGAGGGTGCATTCCACGTTTGGTTTCCTGGCTCCAAAGTGGAAATAGCATAATGAAAGGGAATGGCAAGAGAAATCATCTCAAATCATGGGAGGCAGGAAGCAGATAGAGATGTGACATAAACAAGAAAGCATCTTTCCTTGTCATCTATCCAGTGACCCACCTCTTCTAAATAAGCCCCGACTTTTGGCAATGTTTCCAGCTATATGCTCAGCAATAGATTAATCTCCATGCTTCAATCACCTCTAAAAGCATGAGGTTTTGTAGATATTTTAGATGAAAAAATAGCAAATATGTTGTGAGGACTGATAGCCTTCAAAAAGTGAGTATTCGTGTGGCCCTACAACTGGCTAAATCTCTCAATATGATGACCAAAGTTGATACAGTTAAAGTAGATCACTCTAAATTTCTGCCAAGAACATCAGGAAAGTTCTCAAATTGTTTTCCATTTTCATTTTCCCTTTTAACAGTAAAAATTTTCTCCAGTTTCCTTTTCTACAGACATAAAATTTGGAGGTGAGGGTTCTAGGTGTAATCTAAAAATCCCTTTCATAATTAGGTAAGTAGTGTAAATGAAATACAACTTTTTCAATATACTTGCATTTCTATGAAGTTCTGGGCATTATTCAACTCAATTTCCTAAGTACCCAGTAGACTATCAAGTACTAACATGTTATGTAGTGCATAACGTATTTTAATTTTTTAAACAACATTTAACATTTTTTGCCCTTTAGTTTTCATATTTTACAAAATGTACTCTAAATAGCAGAATCTTGGACACATGTAGGAGGACACATATAAGTATTGCAGTATTCTATTTTGAATTCCATAATAGTTTGATCTGCAACAATATTATAAAAATAAATCATCTGCTATTTGTATAACATCATTTACAAAGGAACTCTGTAAAGGATTGCGTTTCAAGGCAGCTGTTGTTGTTTAAATCAGTTTCGGAACTTGGCATTTGAATGTTGTTGGAAAAGTCAGTCAACTTCTTTGACTATTAGCTTCTCTATAAAACTGTAAACAATTTCTACTTTGTAGACATTCATGAAGATGAAGTAATTTAATGCATATAAAGTACCCAGTGCAATGCTTACTAAAGAAGAAACACTAATGAACGGCATTATGCGTATTTTTTATGTCCTCCACTGATTTTTTAAGTATTTAATCTAAAATTAAATAACAAAGCAATGAAAATGTTAGCAATAAATTTTCCACCATAGGGCCAGGGATTTAGCTCAGTGGTGCAGGCGTACAGTTCTGAGTTTGATCCCTGGTATCAAAAAATTTTTTTTCCATTATATTTTAATATATATTTAAAAAGTGAGAATGCTATTGTTTTGTAAAATAAAAATCAAAAAGTCAAACTGTCATTTAATTTAGAAGCTTGAATTATTGTAAGTTATATTCCCAAATTTTATTTTTTTTATGCATTTATTTACTTATTTTTCGTACCAGGGATCAAACTCACAACCTTGGGCTTGCCAGGTTGGCGCTTATGCTGCTGAGCTAAATCCCCAACCTTATCACCAAATTTAAAGTAGGGAGCTCATAATTTCACATTTTTTCTGTTTAATTGGATATGTATATGATATGCCTACCAAGATTTAAGAAAAACTATGCAAAGGGAAGTTCACACAGTTCTGGGCAAGAAGTGATTAATTAAATTCTTGTGAGCTGTGACAGTCCAATGGGTAAGAAACGTTGAAAGATCTTACTCCAAGAGTAAGTTACACAAGAAATGGCCTGGTGTAACGCAGGAAGTGATTTCACTCCCATATTTGTGCTCAAACTATAAGCTTATTAAAAGCCATCCTAAAAGCTATTGCAGAGTCAAAATACATTTATCAGGAGAAATAAAGTACATTAAGAATATAGTTAGGTAAAACAGTCAAAAACTGTGCAAACAAAGACATTTACTCTTTTTTGACAAATATTTTGTATAGCAGCCATTTAAGAAGTACATAATCAAAGAAAAGCCTCCTTCGGAACAGGCTGATTAAACAGTAAATAATAACATGAATTTGAGCATATTAGTGAGGATAAACATTTGTTTTTTAAAAAATTCTGACAAAAGCCGAGTGTGGTGGTGCACGCCTTTAATCCCAGCACTCGGGAGGCTGAGGTAGGCAGAGTGTTACGAGTTCGAGGCCAACTTGGGCTACAACGGGAGTGCAAGGTCAGCCTGAGCTATGTAGTGTGGCCCTGCCTCAAAAATCTAGGGCTGGGAGTTTGGCTCAGTGGTTTAAGTGCCTGTCTGGCAGGCGCGAGGTTGTGAGTTCAATCCCTGGTGCCACAAAATAAAAGTAAATAAATAAATAAATAAAAATTCTGACAAAATTATAGAATCCTGATGAAAATGAGCAAAGTGTTTGATAGCTCAGAAGGCCAGAGATAAATGAGAAAAACCTGGAAGCGACAAGAGGTGGGGAAAAATTTCTTTCTTAAGCCAGAATTAATTGAAGTTTTTCACTGAATTTTATTAGTTACAGTGGAATTAGAAAAGGTCAAACTATGTAAGAACTGACTTGCACAATTTTATTTTTATCAACAATTATGTTTAAGATAACTGTAAATGTAAAGTGTACAGTTCCATACCCATTATTTGACTTGTTGTTAACAAATTCCTTCAGTAGCATTAATGTGCTAACTCTGGAAAGTCACGTAGATAAGTAATCTATCAAATAGACTAAATCTATTTTAGCTATATACAATGAAAAGTTGTATACAATATGCCATCATCCATACAGGATAATACTGTTCTAGGTTTATGTAATACAGTATGCCTATGTCTCAAAGCCACTTTTCTGAAGAACGCATTGTCATATATATATATATCTATATCTATCTGTCTATCTATCTATCTATCTATCTATCTATATATATAATACTATATATACCTACAAATATATTTATTATATGTATTATACATACCTGGAAAATATCCAAAATGTTACTACTTTGCAAAATTATTTGCAAAAATCCTACATTATATCCTTTTGAACCAAAGCAACAAAGTCTTATTATTTTTGTTGTTGTTGTTTCTAATGGGAAATATGCTTGCATAGACGTTTGTTTGTTTGTTTTTATACTAAATTAGAAATTCAGTTTCAACAAAGTAATGCTGTGGGATTTCAGCATAATTGGCAATATATCCTGATGTTTTTCTTCACTAGAAAATGTTGTGGTGATTTACAGAAATAAAAACATTTTTAAAATCTTGAAGAAATACTCCTGATAAAATAACAAGGTGTTAGCTTATCAAAGGTTGAAGTTCATTTTCAGCTATTCATTTATGTTGTATGAAAACATGACTCTCTCCTGAACTGTTTGGCACACATCCATGGAGAAAATCAAAATTCAACTATATACTCTGTTAGCCAGAAATTCATGTCATTTCCTGTTAAATAGGCATCAGAAAAAAAAATTCAATGGAATCAAATATCTGCCCAATTCAGTTGAACTAACAAATTTCAACCCACAATTAACAACTTCACTTATCCAATAATATTTATTGAATTACCCTTCCACTAGAACTTGTCTAAGACCCTTGGCATTGAAGGTCTTTATACACAATGAACTTATATTCTAGTGAAAAAGAAAACAAGAACAATTAAGGTCAGTAGTAATGCATGGTAATACTCATTATAGAAGAACAAATTAGAAAATGGGCATGAAGCATCTGTGAGAGGTACTTAAAAAAATATTTGGAAGAGTTTGGAAATTGGGATACCCCAAGAATTATTTTAGGACCTAAAGTTGAATAAATTTCTGCATCCCCGAAGTAATTCCAGAGCAACAATTTGCGAGTTACAGGTGATGCAGTCAGAAACGGCGATGCAGAAGGAGCTATCCATATCAAATCCCTCTGTCAGTAGGCCCCTGATTTCTATTCCTTTATGTAGTTTGCAAAAAGTCAACATAGGATTATAGTAAGTTTAAAATTTTGCAAGCAAAAATTATATGGCAGTGATTACAGTGGCTTCAAATGGTTCAGCATAATGATAAAAAAAAATCAGAGGACTGGAGAAAGGATGAAGGACTTGTTGAAAAGTCGTAGCAGTAGTTCTCTCTGCATGGAAAGTAAGGATGAAGTTCTAACTGACTGTGATCATGAGTGTGTAGGGTGATGCATTCCACCTTTAGACTCAATTGAGCTGATAGGAAGTCTTTATTTTTCACTGTGACCCTTAATGATACAACCCTTCTATTGACTTTGACTTTGCCAAGGAATACCCTCGTCATGGATTTGTGGCTGACTCATTTTGGCATGGAATATTTTGACCAGATTTCACCAACCTGTGAAGTCTTGCTCAGACAGCAAAGGTAATAAACTAAAAATTAGGCTAGGCTATTGAAACTTTGTTATTCTTTATAATTTTAATCCTGTTTCCTGCCATTCTCTGACTTCCTTGTCACACTCCACACTGTCTTGCTATTTCTGGGACAAACTTACAAACTGAACAACTATCATTCACGTCTGCTTCTTGCCCCCACTTTCTCTTTACCCTGTTTTATTTTTCTAACGACTATTGTTTACTTCTTAATGCATACATGTTAGTATGAAAATGTGTTTTATGTATCTCTCTCAGCATCAGTGCCCTCATATTTGGAAGTTAATGAGATTAGAAAGCTTGTTTGTTTTGCTTTATTTTGTTTTCATTTCTGAATCTTTATATACTGAGGGAAAGAAGGAAGAGAAGAATGAAAGAGAAGGAGGCAGGGGGAAACACAACAGGTATAAAATTTTGTCTTTTTCTTTGGCATAGAGATTTGTTTTTTATATTTAATTTGGTCTTGAAATAGTACTGCTGTTTCCACAAATAATATATTTATCCTTAGTAATCTCCTTTATATTATATCTTGAATAATGTACAATATCTCTATTCTTAGGTCATCTCCCTTATTGAAATTGTATCCTTCTATTATGCAGGAATAATTTCTCCATTATCTTCAAAATTTTTAGAAAATCCAGGTACTTAGTAAGGGCTTGTTTAATTGCAAAAGACTTCTGCTATTCTTCAAAAATCACAAAGTAGTTTTTGGTTGAAAAGGTTGTCCTCTGCGTATGCCATTGGGAATATATTGACCTATAATATGTGGAGATGAATACAACAAATATTGATTAACTAATGCTTGCCAGGTATTATGTGTGTATGCTAATATGTCCCTTTCATTTCTCAAAATAGAGCCTTATCCTTCTTAAAAAATAAAGTTAAAAAGGTTAAAAAATTGAAATATACTACAATTTATTAAAAATAAAAATATAATTTGAACCCGGATCTGTTTTATTTTAGTTCTTAGAATTCTAAATGACAATATACTTGATCTTACTCTGGTTTGTGAATGTAGACTTGAGTAAAACAATTATCCCTTGAATAATCAAGCAACATTCAGTATGTGCAATTATATTATTTCTGCTTTCTTATTAATTTTTCTGTTTCTTTAATCTTTCCTTTTAAGGCATCTTACTTTCTGATTACAAAAAGGAAGACTTGTTCAAAACAGCAGAATATAAATTTTAAAGGGAGAAAAAGAATGAAGTAGAAATGTATTCAGTGTGACTAACAAAGACAAAGTAGAAGGAGGTCATTATGCTACATATTCTATTCTGATAATTTTAAGGGTAGCCAAAACTAACCTTCAAATCGTTTCTTCCAACTACAACTTAAAGGTATTACAGATTAGCTATATTTACAATTGTTAAAATGGATCAAGCAAAACCATTCTTGTGGTACTGGGAATCAAAATCACAATCTTGCGCTTGCCAGGCAGTTGCTGTGCCGCTGAGCTATATCCCCAGGCCCGCAAAGCAATTTGTTAAGAACACAGTTATTCCTAAAAGTGAAAACTGAAATATTCTGTTCCTGAGTAGTAGTATACTTGTCCCTTATTGGTTATCCAGAGAAGTTTCAGTGACTGGAACTGCAAAAAAAAAAAATCATAAAAATAATTATTTAGTAGTAACAAGAACCTCTTATGACTTTTATAACCCAAAGCTCTTAATGTAGTTTGTTGCCTTCTGACAAAATTTGATACACTCTAAGTGCTTAAATGGTGATTACAAATAATACTTAGCAGCAGTATGATTCTTCACAGACCTAATTTCCGAATAAGTTTTAGGACAACTTAGAGAACAGTTTTATTACATGTCAGCCAGTGTGGAAAACACTGGTGGAATAAATCCAAATATTGTAATACATTCTTGTGTTGTTTACAACCAAAAAAAGAGAAAAATTTGGTAGCAAAAAATAAAATGCACAGCAATGAACTGCATACAAAATACAATGGTGGAAAACCATACAGACAACAAATTGTAGCAGTGTGTCAAAATTAGATTAAAAGAAACAAGGATTATTTTAGTATGATATTTAAAATCAGGATGAATTATATTTGCTTGATATGAATATCATGCTTCCCATCCCAATCTCCAGTTCAACGTAATAAAATTTCCTCATTCAGGCTCCACAGTCCCATGGAGTTTGATAAATAAACATTGCTTCTTGTGTGTGGTGGACAGATTCTAGACACTAATGTGCTCCCCACCTACGTTTGTTGATTCTCTCCTGCTGAGTAGAGAGACCTGTGAATTTTTGTTAATCAATAGTTCTCTGCAAAGTGCACAGTATGACACTCCAAATATTATGTTTATTATAAAAACTACTTTGTTAACAGCCTTGCTTTCCAGAGACTGTACTTGTTGTCTCCATGAAGTAAGTGCAAGCCCACAAGGCAGGGAATCTCTGGCAGTCCTAGAAGTTGAAAATTACCTTTAGCCAGAACCCTCATGAAGCTTGGACCTTTAGTTCTGTGGCTACAAAAGAAATCAGTTTGACCAAAAATAGAAATGAGCTTTAAACTCAATTCTTCCTGATTCAAGCCAACAAATTAGAATGCAACCTAGCTTAATGTGTGAAAGTAGATACAGAGGCCCTATTTATTATTCTCAGTTAAGCCATGCTCTGAGTTTTGACTCATAGAAAATGTGAGATAATAAATATGTATTGGTTTAAGCTCCTTTGTTGTTTTATGTGCATTGTAGTTGTTATTTTGTATAAAAATCTCCATCTCAATATATGCTTTCTCTATACTTTTGCATGAGAAAGATAGTAGTTGATGCCAACAATGTCTGATGTATCCTTCCTATGTAGCATTACCCTTTAACTTACACTTCATTGATCAGAGTAAGTCACATGGTCTTGTTTAACGTTAATAGGACGAATAAACCTTGTAGTTTAGAGGAAAATAACTAGAATACTAGATTGAATCACAAGAATGAAATCATATATATATATGTAATATATATTACACTGTGAAATTTTCTGTTAAATGAGACATAAATAAAAGCATTAGAAATAAAACATTAAGACAATTACTTTAACAATGAATCTAAGATTTTTGATTATCATTACTTCACTGAATCTCTGAATTTAATTTTCTTCATGATAACTTTAATTAATAAATAAAACTCTATTAAGAAAATATCATCAAGCCAGGCATGGTGGTGCATGCCTATAATCCCAGTCCCAGCCCTTGAGAGACTGAAGCAAGAGGATTGCTGCCAGTTTGAGACCAGTCTGGGTTACAAAGTGAGCTCAAGTCCAGCCTGAATTGCATAGGGAAACTCTATCTCAAAAAGACAAAAAAAAAAATCATCAAAAGTAATTATTTGTTACCTTTGGCAAATGCCTTTAAAGTACACATTTTACAGAAAATTATAAAATGACACTTTTCATTGGACTTCATTATAGTATTATTCCATTATTTCAGCAAAACCAGCAAAGTATATATATATATATATATATATATATATATATATATATGGCAAATTTAGATTCTCAAATTTCCTAGCCAATTATTCCAAGATGCCATGATACAAGTCCTTTCAAGAAAAGAAGGAAATGCTTCTTGTGTAAAATAAATCAAAGTTTATTTTCATAGTTACTAATCTGTTTTATCTATCTTAGCTTTATTTTTTCACCTGACTTTTGGAGAACAAATCCCACAAAACAAGTGCACACACCTTACATTTACACTTTCTCCAACTGAATTCATAAAGATACTCTGACATTCTGATCATGGTTCTTCATTCCATCTCAATAAAGACAACAGGCTACAGTACCTATACTTATCTTAGTATAGCGGGATCATTTGTTTCTTTTTACCTAAGACAAAAATAAATTTGAAATAGTCTTTGTCAAGGTTTAGGAGATGAAAATCTTTACATTTTCAAGATCAATATGGTAAAATTGATATAAAAATACCCCCTTATGTTATTGCTCAAATACATTTATAAAAAAAATCTAGGACAAAAATAGGTTAATGTATCCTTTTGCTCATTTTAGAAATAGATTCTACCTATTGAAAAAATGAAAGTTACCATCTTGTGTGATATCTGTGCTGATGGTTCAAGTATGAATTTGATATAATCTGTACTCTTATGAAATATGAGTAAAAAATTGGTGATTGATGTAGTCTCAGTTAATAAGGAATCATCAGTTCTGGGACTAGTTTGAACTGCAATTTGAGCTGAAAACAAAACATATGAAATTGTCTAACAAGGAGCTGCTTAAAAGTAACAGAATAGTTATTAATCATCGAAAAGTATACTTATAAATACATGCTAAATTCTTGAAACAAAGGTAGTGTGACCTCAAATTCAAAAGAATAAGTCAAAATTCTATTGACTTTGACTGAAATAATGTGTATTACATTCATGCAAGGAAGAAATTTCATGAAAACCTGCGTCTTTTTAACTTATTGCAGCGGAGATATAAATTCCTATTTATATAACAGAAATAAACCAAATAAAGTCAGTGCCTTATTGCAAGTCTCAAGAAAGAAGAGGCAGAGATGAATTTAAAATGCAGATTTTTTTTTTTTGTCTGACTTGGTCTCCATAAATATTTGGTTATAGGATTATTAGGCCAATACTTCTCCAATGAATGTGAAATAATAACGAGACTTTCCCTCTGACAATGTGTTGTAAATCTTATCTGGTCCAAGTGTGCATAACTAAGACTTCAGTTTACACAAAATAAAACTGCTCATATTCACTGAACACAGCACAAGCGTGTACTTAGATGCTGTAACCACATCAGACTACTGTAAAATCTTTAAAACTCTTACTGTTCTTCTACTCATCTCAATGCATTTTTCACAAAGGAAAATTTATGAAGAAACAAATGGTCACATTGAGAGTTTTATTAACTAGTTTAAATAAAATGGAAAGAGAAAAAAAAAGAAAGGGGAAAGGTAGAGAGGGAGAAACAGAGGGATGAAGAGAAAGAAGGAAAGAGAACCAGGAAAGAAGGGAGGAAGGGAGGGAGAAAGAAAAGATAGAAAGAAAGAAAGAAGGAAGGAAAGAAAGAAAGAAAGAAAGAGAAAATTGACTTAAAAATGGCAGAGAATATGCCAAGTTTAGAAATATTTATCTTTGATGGAAACAAATCATGACTTGCAATTAACAGCATTTAACAATAACTATCAGTTCAACTGTTTACTGTTTTCAGAACTCAGGAGTGCTATTTACAGTCATTGTTTTCAGAACTATGATCAGAATTATTCTGAAGTGACAAAATATATAAATAATTAATCAAGTTATAATTTTTTCACATCACTTTTAATGAAAATTGAAGTTCTATGGCCATAAATTTATGCTTTCAGCAAAATTTTTTTGTTTGGCATTTGGAAATGACTATGCAATGTATTTTAAAGTGTGGTGATCGAAGTTTATTCTTTTCTCAGAAAAGAAGTGTAAATAAGTAGATAAATGTCCTAATATTATTTCAAAGATGGAGTTGTCCTGTTTCACAGGGGAGAAACAAAAGAAAAAAAACCTTGACTATGGCATGTGTCTATGTATTTCTTACTTAAGTGTTTTTGCTAAACTTTGAGTGTGCATTTTTGCTAAACTTTGAGTAAACTGTGTACTTGTGGAAGTCTATTTTTTCCTATGTTGTCAGAAGAAGAAGCCCTTATTTGACTGTGAGGTATTTAAGTTTAAGGTCAATTATTTGCATTTCCAATTCAATTAAGAGGACATGCCCTCATACTTTAATTTACAAAGTCTAGTTAAACTCTGTGGAAAGACTTCAATTGCCTAAATAGCAATTAGTTATTTTAAAAAGAGGCAGGAAAGTTCAAATAACTATCACATTAGCACACAGTTCATACATATCAGTCTATCAACTCATTAATAAAGTAATTAGGAAAAAAGATATAATGCTTTTTAAATATTGTGGGGAAAATGTAATAACTAGGTTAAATACATATTGCATTGGTTAGCAAACAGGAAGACAATGATTCATTCTCTGGACAATTTTATGTAGTACTTAAGGAGAAATATGCTTCTCATCTTGTTTGCTTTGATTTGACAATATCTCTGTACATCGTTTTATTTTTTCTTCTCAAATTTTTCTGGTATAAAAACCTGGCTGACGATTCACAGGAAAAAGTACTATAAATTATGGCAACCACCAACTGGAATTACATATTGTGCTTATCAATTTATTCCATAAACAAATAAAACTGCTTTTCAATTATGCAAACTATAGTTAATATGTTATACTTTGTATCATAAGTTTATATGATAAGAATATACATGTCCAAATTAGAGATACTCTGAATGATGTATGAGTTCCTCTCTATATTCAGCATCTATTCATCTTGAATTAGAAGACTTCCTTTGGTTTTAAATAGGGTGCCACCCTCTAGGACCCATTTCCCAGTGTAGTTACATGAATTTTTCTGTAACATTGGCCAAAATATCTCTATAATGGTCTGTGAAATTATCAAAGCTGGAATGAATGAGTGAATGCGATCTCCTTGGTATCATTTATTGAAAACTTTTCTTCAGGATTTGGAAATAGAAATAAATTTTAGTTATTTATATCTTTTCTCTGACTGCAGAAATCTTGAGAAACATCCAACTGCTTTTGTGGGGATTTGTACCTCAAAGTGCATAAATCATGAACCTCTCTTTGCTAGCACTGAAAATTTTATTGATTTAAGGGTTTGCTTTAGGGGAAAATGTCATAGTGTCAAGGCAATTGTGAGTTTTCTGTTAAAAGTGCTTATTTACTTTGCTCTTTGGGAAACAATGCCATGTTGCTGTGACAACTGCCATATGACTGTTTCATATATATATATATATAGATCTCGTACCTATTTCATGTACATGAAATCTACTCAAAGAGAACTTGTATACCTAGTCACAGTTTAGTCACAGAAATAACTGGAACAGGAAAATCATAGAACAAAAAATATTTAATTTTTTTACTTTTTACTCAATATGAATTGAATCTGCAAGACTACAAGAACAATTCTCTTAATGTACTTGTTAATGATTATAACACAAGGTTTTAGAAAATAAGTGCTGAACTAGTTAATGTAGTAAGCTTAATGTTCGCACTGAACTTGAAACGTTATTTGAACTATGGTTCCAGTGCAAAAACTTACATTTTTAAAGACTTAAATGGGAAATTACTGATGAGTGTAAGCATCTTCAAAAGTTATGTTTTTGAATTTTTAATTTGATATATAACACAATCTAGAGCACCCTTACAGATCTTACATGAACTTTACATTTTTTTCTATCTTCTCAATCTAACTGTGGTCTTAACAGTTCATTATTTGTTGATTAATTTGCCTTCATGCTGAAATAAATTTGAAAAGATAGCTATATTAAAGAAAGACCCAATGTTACATATCAAAAAGATTAAAATAATTGCAAAAGACAGCACGAAATTTCCTACATACATGTAAAATCAGCAATATTTTTCACGGAAGTGCTTGTGAATTTTTAACATATTAGGAAACACAGTCATTCACTCTTTAGCACCCTCACCAAGTGTCTACTTAATCATTCCCTCTCCAGATATTCATCTTATCACTTCAAAGGGGTATTACTCTACAAATAAAACAGTCTGCTCAATATAAAGTACATTATGCTTCATATCTCAAATTAGGAAGGAAAATAACTATTGAAAAACATTCCACACCTTCAAAGCATTTATGTGCTGGTGTGGAAAAAGCCAATTAGGTTTTGATGAATATGTGCAGTGTGTGCAGGGAGAGCAAAAAAATTAGTCCCTAATTCAACTTTCGATTCATTTCTTGATTTACTAAGTGGAAACAGTGATGACCATGTGAATAAGTGAGAGGAATTTTTCCTAGAGAAGCAGCATATGTGCATGTACTGAGGTGGGAGTGAGTTTAGTTGGAGTACTATGGCTGGAGCACCAGTTTGGCATCCAGCAGGACTTATAGGCTTGGTAGGTGGTGAGACTCATGAGAGAGGTGGGGGAAACACCACAAAGCTATAATCTCTAAGGCAGTACATTCGCATGTGAACTTGCAGTCAATGTGGAGTCACTGATGATATAAAGGAGGAGAGGGACATGATTCATTCTGTGTTCCAGAAAAGAAAGTTTGACAGAAATATGTGTAACAGCATAGAATTTTACAACTGATGAAAAGAGAATAAAGGCAATACTTCAGGCTGGAATTGAATAATGTATCTGGTTGGCATAGTAGAAATACAAGATTGGGAGATAATGGGGAGACAGAAGTGACATGAATTTTCTTTCTACTGGTCAGATACACGTGGAAGAGATGAGAATCCAGTTTTGCTGATTTTTTTAATTGGCAACTGAAATACGATAGGAGCAAGTGAAGAAGATGAGTGTGTAGAGACAGGTGAAGTCTAACATTGGAGCTATGCAGCGGACAAAGCTGTCTAACCTTAATGGGAAGCGCCACACTCGAAAGGATGATTTGGAACAAAAACACTTTAAGAATTAATTGAAGATGTGGAACATCAGTTTGGGAAGATTATTGAAATAACCCAAGACACGAAAAATAATACAATGATCAAGCAAAAAAGTGAATTCCAGCTATGGGCATTACTACTAGAATTTCTGATTTCTTCTTTTAAGCAGAAATAAGGACATGGTAGAGAATTCAAATAAAAGAAAGGCAAAAAATTTTGATAAAATATTGCATTAGATGGCCTTCTGGTTCAGAGGTACAAGGGTGGGCTGTTGCTGAAAATGTTTGGAGAAAATGAAAGTGCGAGGTTCCTTCTAATGTTTGTCTAAATTTAAAGATAGAAAAGTGATTTGATGGCTGGATAATAATCTACTTACAGCAGACTGTGTCTCTTTTTCTATAAGAACATGGAAAGACAATTCAACATTATATCTGTGTCTTACTACAGTGTGCAAACCTAAGGGAAGAAGTATCCCTAAAAGAAACAACATTCTTTTCTGTCTCCATATGCAGTTATATTCCTTTCCCTCAACCTGTGATCTGGTGGTTTGAGACTGTTCTGAAAGTCTCAGAGATATTGAGAAATAAATGAGGAGATACAACATGGAGCTGCTATGTCTAACCTAAATTTTCCCTAATTGTTTTATATATGACTCTCTTTCATGCCAACCCTACTGAAAAATGATCTAGGAATCATTCTTTATGAAACAATAAGTGATACCTATGTAAACAGACATTTGGCAACAAAGCATGCCAAATACCACTTAAATATTTATCTTCTTATGTCTTGTGGATTTTAGTGCACTTCACTTTCAAACAGTAAACATTTCTCAAAGCAAAACTTCTTAGAATCTTAATCATCTGACTATAGATGAAAAAAGTGTTCATATATTACCTCTCATTTGAGAATCACACGTCAATTTGACCATCATATTTTTTCTTTATTTGTTATATTGTGTTAGATGCCACAGTTCAGTATCTTGCAGCACTACTATTCTGTATTGTATGTTTGAGGAATTGCAATAAGGAGTATGGAGAACTTGTTTAGTGTGATATCTTATGCTGATAATTTTTCATATCAACATTCATTTATTCCTTCTATAGTCTATTAATTATATGCTATTAAAATAATAGCGTGTTAAAATAATTATTTTCTAATTGAAGGACGTAAGTTATGAATACAGTATATTCAAGGTACCAACCAGTTAGTTTGGTGCTAGAGAGCTCTGACTCAGAAGGAACATAAAGAATGACTGAAATAGATGGTGGATATTTACATTTCAAATTTTATTACAGTAAAGGACACATTGTCAGCCAGGCATGATGATGCATGCAAGTAATCCCAGCAGTAGGGAGACTGAGGCAGGAGGATTGCCACAAGACCAGCCTGGGCCTCAAAGTGAGTTCAAGTTCAGCCTGAACTGCATAGTGAGAATTTGTCTCAAAAATCGACACAAACAAACAAGCAAACAAACAAAGAAAAATCATCTTTCAGAATACTACCCCTCCTTTTAAATACAGGCCATCCTTGGGACTGTGGACTTCTGGCTTATCTCCAAACACGAAATGATCCTAAAAGGTACACTTCTTCAGCTGATTCAGGACATCAAACCACAACCAAAACATCCACAAATGAGAACTTCCAAAACCTCTTCAGTGTGTGTGAAGCTGGAATGAGTTATTTGTGGCCAACGGATGGTAATGTATCTTTTACTATTATAATGTTTAAAAATTTAAACATGCCGTATTTCTCGTTTTTTTTTTTTTCCTGTCTTTTTGAGACACACTTCAGGCTGGCTTTGAACTCTCTTTATAGCCCAGGCTGGCCTCAAACTATTCTTAACTATGACTCCTTACCACCTCTCATGTGTTCATTCTAACAGATGCTGAAAAGTTGCTCAATAAATGCTAATTCTCAAAATAACCAATTTACTCTATCATGGTCATTTTTTTTTCTCATTTTTAGCCTCATAAAAAAGTCAATTGGCCTAGAAGACTAACTGATACTTTATCGAGTTCTGAGCATTATCACAAAATCATTTAGAAACTGTAGCTACAAAGAAATCTTTGTTAAATGTATTTCCCACTTGTCAGAAATGACTTTCGATACAGTACACAGTTTTTATGGTTTTCTTAAGTCTTTTCCATTATATAGATTCAATTTCACATCTACAAAGTATTCCAGACAGTACTTTCTAAAATGAATATTACATCTGAGGCTTGTTAAAACCACTTGTCCTTCAATTTTCTAACTCCCCCTAAAGAAAACTATAAACCTGTAGGAATGACTGCCTGTTGAGTTGTATGAAAGTGGAATTCTATAGTAATCCTGTTATTCTTACTCCACAAGATATTTCTATGCAGTACACTGTACCTACATATTATTCTTACAATGCAAAATCCTATTAAAGTCAATGGTGCATGTATCCATTTCATTTCAATGTGACTTTGTATAATAAAAATAAAATATAGTGAGGAGAATACATAATGAGTCATCTGCCACAACTGTTCGAAGTACAATTAAATAACTGAGGAAGTGAGAAATTACCTTAGTACAAAGGATGTATCCACAAATAGATTACCGTTAATTTAGGGTATGCCCCAAATTATGCATACTTCCTGAAAACTTCCGTAGTCCACAAAGCATCAAAAACCCCACATGGATGATTAATAATGTTCCCCTTCCAGGAAGAAGAATGTCAAAACATACTATTCACTTTTCTTCTGATTTCTCAACAATTACTTTTTACCCCTACTTGATGAGAACTGTGGAGTGTGTGTCAAGAGCTATATTTAACTTTGTTTAAAATAAAAATACATTTTGTTTCACCTTGCAATTTAAAAATGCAGTAATTAAATAAGTATTATGGAATATTTTTCCATTATTTCCAACAATATTTTTCTTCTACATGGAAGGGACATATTTTAATATTAAATTTTTATGTTGCTAGATGCACAGTTATTTCAAATAAATGAATTCTAATGAGAAGAGATGCAACATAGAAGAGCAAGGGATATGATTTAATACATGAATTGATATAAACATTGCATAAAATTTATAATAAAATGCTGAAATGTACCATGTGTTGAATTATTTAATTTTGAAATCAAGTTTATTTTCTTATTTTTTACAAAGAAAATCATCAAGTTTCAGTTAGGTGCATTTCCTCACAATACTCCATTTAGGATGATGTCCTTACCTCAGACACCAGCTGTAAATTTGGTGGCTCTCCAAAACCCCCTCACTTATGACCAACTGGGGACAAATTGGGTAGGGGGTTCTTTATCACAATGCTTAAATTTTATACGTTGCAAGAACAATTCACAGAACTCTAGAAAATGTCATTCTTATGAGTGCAATTATAGAAGCATAGAAATTTGCATCAGCTAAAACAAGGGGCACATATGTTGACATCTGAGGACTTCTAAATGGAAATCTTTTTAACATCGTCTCTTGGATTCCATTTATAAAGTATGCCAATATTCAAGAGTATCGCCAAGCAGAGAATCTCATCCAGGACTTTAGTTGCCTAAGTTTCATAGAGCATGATCATGTGTTGCCCTTAAGGTGGACATTTAGTCTCTAGACCTTCTGGGAAGTATCTATGCATGTCTTTGGCATCTAGGTTCTCTAGAGGTTGAAATTAATATAGTATTTCCCCAAACCTCTGTCTACCATGTATCACATTGATAGACTGCCAATTGGTTACAATCTCCAGACCTACAAACACGCTTTTAGCAGGTATCATTATAGGAACCTAGAAATCACATTACAAGGCCTGACCACAAAAAATAGAAATTGTTTTAGATAAAGTTAAGCCTTCACTATGTAGGAAATGATTGCTTATAGGCATACATATTTCTCCACAAAGTGAAGCTAATTTTAGTGGTGGTTAAACAACTTTTAATATGTACCAAAGCCATAGAATTGTGCATTGTATCCTTGCTGAAATATCTCCAGGAAGTTATTAAAAAAGCTGAATGTATTTTTGTTGGAGGGCTATTGGCTAATTTGCTAAAAGATTGTATTTTCATTACCTTATTTTTCATTTACATATTTAAACTTTTATGATCATCAGCAACAATTTGTACTTTATGCATCTATGAAGCTCAAAATATCACTTTATTGCAACCTTTAGAAAAACAATTGGCAATTTATTTTATTAATATCCTCCTTTAAGAACTGAGCAAGTGTTTCTTACAATGGTTGAAACACAAAAATCCTTTATGCTGATTATGTACTTCCACATTAACATTCAAAAAGTGATCTTGAAAAGTGACAAACAGAACTTTAAGAGCTGGGCAACATGGAGTGCTTAGCAAAAGAGTCGCCCCAAATTGAAGAGAAGTTGTCCATCAAGTTGTATCATATCACAAAGAGTGTATCTGAAATAGGAATACCTGTTTCTTGGGGATAATGAGAGAAAGGAGGGGGAAAGAGAAAATATAGTGTAAAAATAACATCCTTAAAAAGAGGTGACAGTCTGAAGCTTGGTTCTAGAAAACTGCAAATAAACACAAAATCTTAAAAATAAAAAGAGACTCTTTACGATTCATACAATTCTGACAAGAAACTGGAAATAAATTATAGATAAAATTATGCATCTATGAGAAAGAATTGGAGACAGAGAGACAGAGAGATTTGTATCTTCAAAATGAAACAGAAGTTAAGATGTAGAAAATGAGATAGTGATCACTGTTTTTTCATTCCAAATGACATTCATAGGTTAAATTAATATGAAGTGGACCAAAGAAAATAAAAGAAAAAATTATTTTCATAATTCTTCCTTTGGGCTATTCTGTGAAAATCTTAGCAATGAATAACAGAATTTGAATTCAGCACACGCTAGATTATGTTTCTATGGCATTTAATAAATAAATCCAATCAGACCAGAAATGTTTAGAGATTATTTTTAAGTTTGACTTTAGATAATTCACTACAAAAAAAAGACTGCTGAATGAAGCTTTAATTATCTTTGTAAAAAATTTTTAATCAAGATAAGAATTGCATAAAATGTACTAATTTGACAGCTAATGACATGACCAATTAACTCCGTAGAGCAACAGCTAGTGTTTCAGGTAAATAATTTGTTGGTAAGATTTTATGGTGAATGCATTTGGTTTCACAAATTTGATAAAGGTTTTCTTTAAAACACTTACTGGGTAAACATAGAAAGGAAAGGAAGAAAAGAGAAAGGAAGAGAAATGGTGAGAAACAGGGCAAGAAGGGAAAGTGAAGCTAGTTATCAAATAACCAATGTTATTTTTTATCAGGACACTTTAACAGAATTAAATCAAATTGTGTTTTCTGGGGTCTAGGTGAATGTGTGTTTTCTAAATTTCTATATTATGTGCCTATAGTATGTCTTCACATGCACAGATGCACATACACACACCAACACACCTAGCAGAAGTGTATGTTAATATTAATTGCATTTTTCAGGAGATGAAATAGAGTTAATATGTATAGATGACTTTGGTTAAGGTTATGCATTTGGAAGATAAAATGAAAGATTCACATTCTAACAAAGATTCATTCATGCCATCTAGCTACTTACTCTTATTACTGGGATTTGGAGTTTGGGGACTACTTCTAAAGATTTTTTTCTAGGTTCTTCTTGTTGTTAATAAAGAATTGTACAAAACAAGCACAAAATATAGCGAGGCTTTACACTTATTAAGGGTAAGAAATGAGTATTCTTACCTTAAAATAGGAAGACAAGCACACTATACTGGGTAAGAACAGATCACTGGGCAACAGAGAGTACATTGGCCAAGAGCTCAGTGAGAGCCATCATTTGTATCTCCCACTCCTCAGGACAGTATCAGGTCTAGGCCATCCCATCAAAAGCCTGCTTGAGTTTTTATAAGAAAGACTAAAGATAGCATTCTCTGGTTGTTGTTGTTTTGTTGTTGACAGGTCACACTTCTTGCTCAATCAGATTACCTTGCCCCAATCTCCTGCCTCATGAACTCCTGAGAGACACTAACCTCCATAATTCTCTATGAGCTGCTGTGGGTGTGGCATTCTTTGTGATATGGCTACTCCTGTATGAACCGGGTTGCAGAACCTACCTACTGAGGATCACATGCTCTCCAACTACCTTAGAATGTCTTGATACACTGGTTGGATTGAAAAGAAATACCTGTCAGTGGGAAATGAGAAAAGAATTAGTGAATCATGGAGTTGAGAAAGCTGACAAATTTGTCAAGAGAGTAACTTCACTATTAGGTTGAGGATGAAGAACTCAAATAATATGAGAAAGAGGAGGTCAGATATCCATGCCTCCTGTAGAGGGGAAAGTACACCAAAGAAGGTCAATAGATAAGTCACAAAGAGCCTGAGAGTCATAGACCTAGAATAACCACCCACATTAAGGATCTAATTAAAAACAGAAGTCTTAATACAAGTGGCCATTTAAGCTGTGATGAAGTAGGGTCATTAGTGATTCTACTTATCTGTACCCAGAGCATAATTGATACTTGCTTTTTTTTGTTGTGCTTTGTTTTGTTTTGGTACCAGGAATTGAACTGAGGGCCTCACACATGCCAGACAGGCACTATGCCACTGAGCTCTATCCCCATTGAAGGAAAGAAGTTCCCATAAATAACATTCTTCTTTTGGGTGGTACTTTTTTTCAGATGGTTCAAGTAGGGCTGAACTATTCTAGATAGTTGAATCCAGCTATATCTGCCAACTTTACAGCAGTAGGTATGGCAAGGATTACTGAAAAGGGATCGTTTCACTTTGGTTTGACATGATCTGCAGAAGTCCCTCCTTTCTAAGTTTTAATAAGCACTTGGTCTCTAGCGCAGACACTAAATGGTTCTCTGAGTGAGAAGCTGGCAGGGTTTTATTCCCGCACAGTTGTATAGCCTGTAGTACTTGACTTAGATTCATAACATATTGGAAGAATCTCATTGTTTCTGAGTCTACTACTGCCTTATCAGAAGATACAAAAGCCTCTCATGTAACATTTCAAATGGATTAATATTTAACCTCATGCAAGCTATTGGCAAATAGGAGCCAGATTTCAAAAGATGCATGTAAAGCTGTGCCAGAGTTTCCTTCAGGATCTGCTTGATCCTCTTGATCTTTCCTGATGAACAAGATCTCCATGTAAAATGAGATGGTACTTTATTCCAACAGCATTTGTCACACACTGTTATGGATTAAAAACTGGTGGTCAAGCCGGGCGTGGTGGCGCACGCCTTTAATCCCAGCACTCGGGAGGCTAAGGTAGGCGGAGCGTTGTGAGTTCGAGGCCGGCTTGGGCTACAACGTGAGCGTAGG
>RJWM01001177.1:138283-170347 GCA_004363535.1 Dasyprocta punctata
AAAAAAAAAAAAAAAAAAAAAAAAAAAAAAAAAAAAAAAAAAAAAAAAAAAAAAAAAAAAAAAAAAACTGGTGGTCAAGCCGGGCATGGTGGCGCACGTCTTTAATCCCAGCACTCGAGAGGCTGAGGTAGGCAGAGCATTGTGAGTTCGAGGCCGGCTTGGACTACAACACAAGCCCAAGGCCAGGCTGAGCTACATAGTGGGACCCTGCCTTCAAGAACTAGGGCTGGGAGTTTGGCTCAGTGGCTTAAGCACCTGTCTAGTAGGCGTGAAGCTGTGAGTTTGATCCTCAGTGCTGCAAAAACAAAACAAAACAAAACAAAACAAAAAAACAAAAAAAAAAAACAAAGCAAAAAAAAAACTGGTGGTCAATTTAACACCAGCTGAATTACATCAGCAAGGTGATGAGTGTAGATGGCCCACTTGAAGAAAGTTGCCAGCATAAATAGAGACACAAAGAATAAGAACGAGGCATTATGGCTTCTTCCAAGTGTTGCTGTTTTGAGCTGTTGGTTTTCCTGGAGGTGTTTGTCATGCTGGCTTCCCCAATATGAATTCAGCCATTATCATGAGAGGAGCTCCGGACCTCATCACTGAGAGTGACTGTGGTTCACTTTGGGGGAGTTCTGATCCTCACATTGAGCATCGCTTCCTGGCTCCGGAGGGGAAGATGTGTGCTGGAGAAGCTTGTCATGTTGGGCTTCCTGACCTGTACTCCACTGTTCTCATTGTTAGAGGAGCTCAGCACCTCGTTGCTGCTGAGGATGGCTTGGTACTCTTCAGGTGAGCTCTGGTTCTTATTTTGAGAGTGACTTCTTGGCTCCAGTGTAGAACCCTCAACGTACTGTACAGCTCCTTCACCCCGCTGGCATAGACTTTCTAGCTTCCACCGCTGACCTTTGTCCTTCCCAGCACCGACCTGTAAAGTAGACTGGCGTGAATACTTACTGTGGGCTTTTAGATTTCCAGTTGAATTAGCGGGAGGCATTGTCATGGGCTCTGGGTCTTTAGCTGGACTCATGAAGGACATTGCTGTGGGATCCAGGCCCTTGACTGTATATTCTGGATCTTTAGTATTGAGGACAGATTTTCCCACACTTTCTTGTGTTTAATTCTGGGTGACTATCATAAAACAGTATTATAAATTCTGTGTCCTGTATGCAGTTGTCCCCCCTGTAACCCTTGAGTCCAACACACACTGAGTTATTTGAGAGATAAAAAGGCCCATTGTCAGTCTGAAGGGACTGGGATAGTCCAAACTAGGAAATGATTTATTTGTGAAACCTCCACAGCCTCCTCTGAACAGAAAGGGAAGGCTTCCATTAGCCTGTAAATGTGTCAGTTAGGACCTATATGTGTTTCCATCTCCCAAATAGCGGCATGAGGTTAGAGTCTAATTGCTAGTCCTCACTAGGGTCTGTCCCTTTCCTCTGTACATGTTCTAACAAAGGAGCTGTCCTGAGCTTGCCAGGGTTAGGGGGTAAGGTCTGCAGATCTGTCAGGTTGTTGCCACTAGGCCTAGTCCTATGAAAATTCAAATGACCATTTACCATGTAAGATTCATACAGTTTCTCACTACATCCCTTGAGGAAGGACCAGTTTAATGGTTCCTTAGGAACTGGGAATAAGGCTATGATCTTAAGGGGTTATAAGGCTGCCCTTCCTGCCTGTCTTATAGCCTTTTGATTTCCCAAGGGATTTTATACATATCTCATTGGTATTCCTTGCAATGAATGACAACAACTTGTTTGGGAAGAGACTGTCTCAATGTGTTTTAGAAGTTTCTGGTTATGCTTTAGAGGTATTTTTATGGTTAGTCATAGCACCAGAAAGGCAAATTTGGAGTTTGTGCAAATATTAACTTTTCATGTTTTCTTGGTACAATGCCCAAGTAATGGTTATGAGTTCTGTTTTTGCAGCAAGGGTGCCTGGGGAAAGGGGTTTGGTCTCAATGACCTGTTGTGAACTGACAGCTGTGAAACCTTCTTTTTAATATCTTTATTGGACAGAATTACTTTCATCAGTGATTGACACCTTCTCAAGGTCTTGGAGAGGCAAGTCACTGATGTCCCATCTGAAATCATCGATTCACAAGAGAGAGTAACCTCTGAACCTGTAGGCATCAGTGAGGTGGAATTAAGAGTAGTGAAACGTTTGACCTTTGTATTGACATGTCAAAGCAGGAGTGAAGAATCTGTACTTGAGGTTGAGCTATAGAAATAAAGGAAGGTTTTTAAAGAAAGAAGTTGGAATAGAAGTTGAAGGAATTGAAACTGCTTACCTATAACATTCAGTGTAATCTACAGTTTCTTGCAGAAGATGGAAATGTCCTTGGACAGGGACATTGCAAGTTATCCTAGGTCCCCTTTGCCTTCATCAGACTTGAGAGCTTTTCTGACCTACCCGCTCTGTGGGAGTGAGGAAAGTCAGTCCTCCACCGCCATGCATAAGATGCATCATCCACATGACACACAGGGCAGATCTGGGGCTATGGCTAGGTGCGATGACAAGTCCAGTGTCCAATCTTCTTGCATGCAAAGCAGATCTTGATAGGCCTTATGGTTTTCCTTGGGCCACTTGGACGTACTTAAATAGTTGCAAATTGTGGCAGTCATAATTTTGGTATTTTTTCTTAGTCCTTCTTGTTTTATACTTATCAAGAGCGCAGTTATTGAAAATAGAAAACACTAGCAACTGGGTCATAAATCTGGAGACCTATTGCAAACTTACCAAGATCTGTTGAAAATGCTGAGTTTGTTTGGGGTGCTTGCTTGCATGTGATGAAAACAAGTAGGAGTGACCCATATCTCCCCAAGAAGTAAGCAGGTGTCTAAGGGCAAAGTCATCTAATATATATCATTTTTTTTCCTATGGGTGCCTCTTTAACGGTCATGGTTTTTGGGCCTTTACAATGACCCTTAAAGGCTTGAATATAAAGGAGTATATATCACTTTTCTTGTCTTTTGTAGAAAAATAGTTGAATAGTAACTGCCTTTCTGTATCCATCTCTCAATATTTCCTTGTTCATCCTAATAGTGAGGTCAGTAGTATCTGCTTTGTGTTCCCCATGATGCATCCTGGGGCCCACCAACTCCTGTGAGAAAGATGGTGCCCCTCAAACATAGAGGACTCTATTAGAAACTTCTAAAATGTCAGGTTGGAGCCAACTCCATAAAGGCTCCCTTAAAAACAGTTTTACCAGATCAATGCAGCCACAGTTAGGATTTAGAAACCATCAGCAAACTTTTCAGAATCTTGAGAAAATTTACCTGACTTCTCTTTCCATTGCTGAATATCTATCAGAGAAATCAATCAAACATGAAGTCAGGTAGAATTGATGAGGTTTACCCCAAAATATGTTTTTGGAAGAGATGTAGAAAAACTAACGGACCTAAGTTTGAGTCTATTCTCAACCTGTTTGGAAAGATCTAACAGGGTACCTCAGACTTTTGGCTCCTCCTTGTGATTAGAAAAGGATGAATTTCTTGTTATTAGTTCACAGAAACCTTACAGAACTTTTCCCTGAGTCTGTTCCCACATGATCTCTTACCTGGCATCTTCTAGATCAGTCTCAGACCTGCCATATTATCATTAGGATATTCCCTGATGAAGTTTGATTCCTTGGGGATCTTGAATATCTGACCTTGAATGGGCATCAGTGCTACTTTTCTTGAACTTTTGAATCTCCTTCTATGGCTTCAATCCATCTTTCAGATAGAGTGAAAGCGGGGTGCTCTACTAACTGTATGTCTCTTAGTCAGTTACCAAAGTACTTAACATCACAGCATGCCTGTCAAAGGAGGAGTAGGCACTTTCTCTCAACAAAATCCCAAAACCTCTGACAATCTTTCTGAAAGGTGACCCTTTAAATTCTCTGATTGATATCAGACCACAAAAAGATACATGTCTGGTATCAAACGGAAAATTTCAGAATGCAAAAACACAGGTTATACAACCTTTTAAATAGGTACATAAACTTGACTACTGTTATCATAACAGAAGAAACACCAACTGGTCAGGAGGAAGAGAACTAGTACACTACTGCATATTTACAACTGCTTGAGTTGGCCTTTACTGTATACTGCTTTATTCTGCTTAGGCCCCCATAGAAATGTTTCTGAATCTCCCAAATTTTTGTTAGTAAAAAAAAAAAGGGAAAGGATCTAACATGATTCAGAAGAGAATAAGGAAAGAGGCCCATATGATCTCTAAAAGCAGAAGCTCAAGCTCTTATAAAGGTGAGATTTTGTGAGGTCAGTTGGAAGACAGAAAATGGAACCATTTAACCAACTCACATAACAAACCAAAATGTCCAACTAATATGGCAGATCCATGTGACTGATTCACATTATGAACCAAAGTGGCCACCCAACAATGTGACTAACAGTATAAAACCAAAATGGCTGCCAAACATGGCAGAACCACATGACTGGGAAGAAATAAGGCCCTGAGAAAGTGGCTCACTAAAGATTCCAGAGGTAAAAGGCCATTTAAGGCAAGCACAGGTGAAACTTTGAACTCAACTAGATTTCCCAAGAGTGAGAAGGGTAAGCAAAATACTGGGGAAAATAAAAACATGACAGGAAAAAAACAGCATATTACCATCTAGGTTGTGCACATGGAACGTGAGTGGTCCATTCTTCAACTGACTTAATAACAGGCTCTCTGGCACCTCTTAACTGACTTGTACCTAGAATGAGTGACAGATAATAGAAAAGAGAAGAAAAAAGAGGAGATATACTCAGATTGAAACTAACATAGATGCTATGCAATGCCTGTCCTTCATCCCACATGGTGGGACACACTAGGAAACTGTTTCCAGACCCATGAGAAAAATTCTTGAGTTTCCCAGCTTCCATTAAAGTTTATGACTCTAGTTCTATGCCTCTCCTCAACAACCAACATCAGCCATCTGTAAAAAACTAAATCAGTCCTCAGCTTGAGCCCATAGATTTCATAAAGGAAGAGAAAAATAAATATCCAAAGGACTTTCCCTCTTTCTACCTGGTTTTTCCAATGTAAGTTACCAGGTTCTGGAATTCTAGAGATTTTTTCTAAGTTGTTCTTGTCCTGAAAAAAGAATTGGTTGAAACAGACACAAAAGTTATCTAGGATTTACATTTAGTAAAAGTAGGAAAACAAGCATAGTATGTAGAGCGTGGCCCAATGAAAGTTGGAAAAGGAATACACTTCCTTCAGTGGCAGTGAGATCACAATGGCCAAGAGCTCAATGACAGCCATCTTTTGTACCCTCTACTTCTCTGGCTAATGTCAGGTTTAGAAACATGCTTGAGCTCTTGCAAGAATTAAAGATAGAATTATTTTGTGATTGGTTCTGGTAGTATGGCTTTGGGAACTGTTTTTCTGCACATTTTTTGGATCTCTGTTATTGACAGCTCACATTCATTTGTTCACCCAATTTACCTTGCTCCTATCTCGTACTTTATTTTGGCTTGAGAGGAAGCAAAATAATATCTAAATAAGCCCAAATCACCAAATGCACTTCCTTGAGAGTCTATGAATCAGGGGAAACAATCCTAATTTTGGTTATGAACTGGGGCAGCAAATGAGTGGGAATGAATAATATACACATGCTTGAGTTTATAAACACCTCATTGCTTGAGTCTCAGCATACCTTCTTAGGGAGAGTGTCTCAATGCTGAGACAAAATACCTGACACTCGAAATTAAGTAAGGAAAGGTTTATTTTGCTCACAGTTTGTGGAAGTTTCAGTCCATAACCAGCTGGCTCCAAGACAGGGTGGTGAGCCAGAGGGCAACAGTTCATGGTGGCAGAAGACAGTAAAAGCTACAAAAGCAAAGAGGAAAGAACAAAGAGAAGATTCTTTTTGCCCCTTCTATTGTATGCAGTCTACCCACCCTCGGGTGGTGTAGCACTCAGACTCATAATCCCTGCACTGGACTATGAATCAATCACAAACTCTGGAAACATGACCCCATAACTGCATGAGATGTTGGGGGGATATCTGGACACAAACTGTAACTGAGAGAAAGAGAACCAAATCGTGTCTCTCTCCTCTAGCCCTGAGATTTATTGCAGATGTCTGGGCACATGCTGCCTCTGGGAATCCCCAGAACTCAGCTTCCTTCACTACATAAAACTCAAATCTATCTGTCCTTCGTGTTATACACGTGTCCATTCTCCAACAAATTATGTTTACTTAACCCAGTTTGCATTACTTGCTCAAAGAAGAGTGGCTATTAGCAGGAAACACATCTCCAAAAGGCTTTTTTTTTTTTTTTTTTTTTTTTTTTTTGTACCAGGGATCAAACTCACAATCTCGTGCCTGCCAGGCAGGGACTTATGCCACTGAGCTAAACCCATAGCCCTATTTTTTGAGACAGGATCCCACTATGCAGTTCAGGTTGGGCTTGAACTCACTTTTTAGTCCAGGCTGGTCTCGAAATCACAACGATCCTCCTGCCTCAGCCTCCCCAGTGCTGGGATTAAAGGCATGCACCACCACACTTGGCTAAAGACATCATTTTTATTGAGCCTGTTGTCATCAGTATAACTTGATGGAAACAAGAAGCCAAAGACATGTCCAAATCTGCAGCATTATCTCTCCCCTCATCTCTATTATTTTTCTTCTTTCTACACATGAAGAAGTTTCACACAATAAAACAACTGCATTAGCAACACCTCTCTGCTGACTAAGAAGTCCTCACACACCTTCCTTGTCTGACAGACTCTTCATAGTCTATTAAATTACAGTGGCATGCATGAAAATATAGAAATCAGTACTTTTTGTTTGTTTTCATTTTTTTCCTAGAACCTTTACAAGGCAAAATAGTTTAAAACAAATATGGCAGGTTCCATACTTACTCACTGCTTTTTCAGTAAAACAGGGTCATATTTTGATGATGATATAACAAAAAAGTGTGGCTGTCAGAGCCATCGTCAATATCCTCATTCAATCCTCTCCTGGCTGAGCAAAGATTAAGAGAACAGCAGATGGTGCCAAGTTGCGTGAAATGCTTTCCCCCACTGTAGGCTCAGCCTCTTCCCTTCTCATCACCTTTGGCAGGTTTCTCCAGCAACTGTGTTTGCAATAGCAACAGAGCCTATCAAACACAGGGAGCTACCAAGCTTTCAGAACTGCTGTATTAGGGTACTTAAAATTTTCTTTCTACTCACCTACCTGCCTCAGTAGTTCGTGACTGAACCTTACTCATCCTACAATCAGAACCCCTGGGAGAGTTCCAGGCTGGAAAATGATTTTTGCTATGCAAATGGATTCATAGACCTTGGGGCTGTTTCTTTACTCACTGGGGGCAGAAAAGAGGAGTTCAGGCAAATGCTTGAGGACAGAAGTTGGAAATGAAGTTTTTATTTATCAGAAACAAAAAGTCAACTAAAATATTTATGGAATTTGTAATACAAAAGATAAGTGAGAATATTGTTGCTGTGTGTTTCTTTCACCTCTTTTGCATTTTCCTTTCTATCCTACCTCATAGCAGTTTCTAGGAATTCCTCTAGATTACTTATTTGGAAGAAGTGATTTAAAAAAATACTGTGTATATGTGCATATATGCACAATTGTGCATATAATTTTTCCCAAATAGTGAATTCATTTTATGAAAAATTTCTATAGTGAGACTTTTCAATGAGTTATAGGTGTGTGGCAGTAAAAAATATCCTATTTCTTTTTAAATTAGTGAATATTTGTTATTCAGTATATTGGGTACATACATATAACATAATTCGATAATTTATGATCACCTATCCCTCCTTTTCTCCTCCCATTCCTTTCTAGTCTCCCTCCACACTTTCTTTAATCATTTTTTGTTAGATATATAAGATATTTCTTTGGGTTTCTCTGTCTCTCTCTCTCTGTCTCTCTCTGTCTTTCTGTCTCTCTCATTTTGTTTCTCTTTTTTGAGACAGGGTCTCACTGAACTATATAGTTCAGGCTGGTCTTGAATGCATCATGCAACTCAGGCTGCCCTCTCAAATTTATGGCAATTTTCTTGAAACTGCTTGAATTACAGGCATGTACCACAATGCTCAGCTCTGAGCTATTTCTATAGCTTAGATATTGTGAATTGTGCTTAAATAAACTTGTCTATGCAAGTATCTCTGTAGTATGCTAACTTGAAATTCTTTCTGGAATACATCAAGTGCTATAGCTAGATTAAATCATAGATTCATTTTTAGTTTCTTAAGAGACCTCACACCACTTCCACAGTGACTGTACTCATTTACATTCCCACCATCTGTGCAGAAGGGTTCCTTTTTCCCGCTTCCTCTCCACCAGTTATTGTTCTTTGTATTCTTGATGATCGCCACTTTGACTGAGTTGAGATGACATCTGAATGTAAGTACACAATTTTTAAACACTTCTTTCACTCGCTCCACTTCTTATTCTGTGTGGACGCCATGGGCCAGAGAAATAATCTGAAGAGTTCTTTTCTTTACATCTTGAAGCTATTACTAGAGAGTTATAACACGATTCTGTGCCCAACTAGCTCCCTCTGAAAATGTAAAATTGCTATGAATTCTCTGGAGACAAAGAATTAAAAATACATTTCACTGATTCCTAGGATTCAGAAACAAAGAGCAGCCTATAGGGAGATCACAACCAACCTTTGAAATAGCAGACTCCTGAGGGAGATGGAGGTGTGCTAGAAGCATTTTAGGCATTGTAGGAAGAAGTTAGAAATGAGATTAGATTTCACAGACAACCAAGGAAAGTGGATAGCTTGGACGTGGAAAATGTATGAAGAAAAATTGTTCTCAGGACTATTGTTTATTTGCACCCTAAATTTACTAAAAAGGTCACATACATTAGAGAAAAGACATATTAGGAACAATGAGATAAAGAGAATGACATATGAACTCTGAGTTCAAGATCACTTGGTTAGTTCTTCAACAAACTCTCATTGCAATTTTCAAGAAAACAAAAGCAACTTAGTCTTTATCTAGCAACTCCATGTATCAATGTTGTAACTCTGGGAATTTTCTAATAAGCATACATTAGCAAATTAGAATAAACTATTCTTGATTCTGTGTTTCATACTTGAAAGTTATTGGAGAAAATGAATACAATTACTTGGTACCCTAATGGTCTTATACAATTTGGATGGAAAGAAGAGAGCCTCTATGTAGCAGTTTTACTTGTATCACCCCACCAATGACTTTTTGTGAGTGTTTTTCGTTGTTTCCGTATTGCCTATGGTGAAACAAAACTATTTTGTTCTCCAAATATTCAACTTTTATAATAAGTTTACATTATAAATGCAAGAATGTAATTTTAAAAAGTCTATCATATTATTTAGTTACCTTAATTAGGATTCTGAAAATAGAATTTTGAACATCTAAGAACACTAAGTAAATTTACAAGTGGGGTGTGCAAGTACAGGCACCTCTTAAATGAATATTGGTTTTTTTCCTATAATTATAATATTCTATAATTCTAAACTCAAACAGAGCTCAATTATTATACTCTTTTACTATATCTCCTAAAAGAGGTACTTGCCTGAATTAAAATCTGAGGTCAACAAATGAAAGAGTATAGTATGTAGCAAAATACCTGTGGTACGATAGATGTCTGTGGTAGGGTAAATATGGTATTGTACATTTGCACTGAGTGCTCAACTATTTCCTATGTGTTGTGGTTAGGGGTGGTGTCAACTTGATTGACTTTGGGACATCTGGCAGACTTGGTGAAGCACATGTTTAAGTGTGCCTGAATAGGTCATGGACATGTGACCTTGGAGTCTATAGCATTGGGTCCCTGATTCTTTTATCTCTGGAACTTTTTCCCTTTACTGCTTCCCAACTACCATGCAGTGAGTGGCTTTGCACCTACGTACAACTTCACCTGTCTTGGAGCCATCTGACCATGGGCTGAGGCCCCCGAAAATATCAACAAAATTCAATGTTTCGTTCTTTAATTTTTGGGTGTGGGATTTCATTGTTCATTGACAAGAAAACTCCCTAGTGTCCCTTGCAAAAGAGTTGCTTTCATCCTGTTTATAGCTGAGAATGTTGAAGGCAAAAATGAGGCAGAGACTTTGCTGAGATTGGATGCTGACCTGAATCCAATGAGTATGTTGTTTCTCTTCTTTGCTATTATTTAAAAATGAGGAGATGAAACATTAGTTCAACTTTCCTCCTTTGAGGACAAAAATCAGAAAAAGGCCATTGCTAAGGTAAACTAATTCCCATAAGATAGAATAATGCTATTACAATTGTATAGCAAATACTTGATAGTAATTTTCATATCAATCAGAGATTTGTTTTGAACTCACTATTCTCACTTAATAAAAAAGCATGAAGAGTGTAGAAATCTCTATGAGTGGAAATAATGATAAATTTTTTATATGTCATTTAAAGAGTCTTCTCCATCCTAGCTTAAATAATTCTTAATCAACCAGACCCAAGAATCCTTAAGTCCATAGCACAATTATGTATTCCTGAACTTCAAAAGTGGCCCGTCTAAAAATGAAAACTAATAACACATATGACACATAAAACACATGCTTTACTTAAATATTATTTATCCATTTAATTCATTTGTACATATTGTATTTATAACATGAGGTAGTGGTCCAAACTCATGTTTTTCTTTGTATTTTTAAAATATCTATAAAATTCAATAGACTGAAATATTTAAATCTATGTTTTGATACAACTGCATATAAATGTCATTCTTGTCAAATATAGTATTGGAATGTGAAATGGCATTTTGTATATAGAAAAAAATGGTCCATTTTGGGAAGAATTGAATACAAGCCAAAAGCAGAATGCCAGGTGGGGATTCAGCTGCTTGGGCAGTTTTCCAAGAAAGCTTACACCTGGATTACCATATGTTTCCATGTAGCCAGTAAGTTATTGTGCTCAAAAATAAATGCACATATAAAACCAGAGTTGCAGTACAAAGCTAGAGCTTGCAGGATATGGAGACATTGTGAAGTTAATTAATTTATGGTTAATAGGAGCAGAGACAACTATTTATAAACACATTTAAGTGTTATTACACAAATGTTAACACTGAAATTGTTTGAAAAGCATTATTTATGTAAGCATTTAAAAGGTATATATCTTTATCAAGATATGTCAGAAGTAATTTGGAAACCATGAGCAGGAAGTCTGGAGATCTGGACTGACTCCTGTAGCTACAATATAGTAGTGGAATTCAATTGTGTGTGTGTGTGTGTGTGTGTGTGTGTGTGTGTCATTTGAAGTAACAAGCAAATCATGCCTCTTCCCCAATAAGTGAAATAACTTCTCCCTGCATCAAATGGAGCTCTGCTGTAAACAGCTCTTTAGTAAAGTATATACTGCCTACTAGGGATACCTTTCTACATGTCACCAAATATCTTGTGACAATAAGAAAACAAATTGTATTTCTAAAAAGGAGTCAGAGGACTAATGGCAGAGAAGTAGCATGAGAAGCAAATGAGCCAGAACAAAAAGAAGAACAAGATAACATGGCTGGTGGGGTAGATTTGGAGGGTCAAGTGCTCCCAAACCCAAAAAGCTTACAACTTTAATGTCTAATTGCTTAAAATATTCTGCCATACCAAACTGTAAGTTTCATTCACCAACAGCACAACCCTATATATGCCTGCACACAGAGACACACCTATATGGCACACGGCAGTGTCAGTGGTAATATAAAATTTCAGCAAGCTTGAAATTGTATATCAAAACCAGTTTGAATGAGCAATATTGGAGTTTTTATAAAAAGATCAAAGTTTTGACTTGTGCTTTTAAGAAGGCATCAAAAGGCTAGGATTTGGATTTGAAAAGTCAAACATTTGGTCTCATATCCACATTGGAGAAATTAGTTAAACTCTGTCCTACACCTCAATGTCTTCATTTATAAAATGTAAACTTATAAGAAGTACATTATAATAATGATGTGAATATCAAATTAAATTAATCGAGCTCATGTCATCAGAAAATAGTGCACTCATTAGAGCAGGAATAGTATGGAAGAAACAAAAAGCACCAGAGGAGATGGTGATGGGAAGGAAGCATGGAGAAGGTGAACAAAGGTCTGTGTGACGGTCTCAGGCGAGCACTACAGAATCATCAGTGGAGTTTCCATAGTTTAGTCCATCATTGCTCACATTTCTTCCTGTATCTCCCTTCATCAGACTAGAATTAAATCTATAGAGTTCACTAAGGATTTTGGGTGGATATGACACAGTGGTCCAGAATCTATGTCTAAAATTCACCATGAAGTTGAAGGGGTGTAAGCTTCAGCACCTTTCCCTTCTTTGGAAGAGAGAAGCTGAAGCAACCTGTTCACACGAATGTGTTATTTTTGGAAAAGTTTCAGAAGGAAATGAATTAAACTACAGTGGATCTGAGTGTTCTCTCTTCAGTTTGACTTTTATCCTGCAGGTATTATTGGACACATCATGGATATGAATTTAGGGAATGAATCCAAAATGTCAACACCTCCACCTCATAATCTACGTCACCGTGATTGTCTATCTGAATGACTTCACTAGGAAACTATTCTGAACTGAGAAATTCTTATCCATAAAGGCATGCATTGCAAATATTTTTATTTGGTTTCAGGAATATACTAAAGAAGAAAAATATAAAGGTGTATGTAAGCATAAAACAGTTCAACTTGGGAAGAACAGTTCACTTCTCAAAATTCTTCAACTTTAGCTTCAAATTTCTCATTTGGTTCTATTATATACTGCTCCACTGATTCTGAAGCCTTACAAAGGAAGATCCACTTTAGATACCACAGTTTCAGTGTAAGTGGTTTTTCTCATGATTTTATTAGCAGATTATATATTTTTGCAGTATTTCTAGAAATTAAAAATCTTGATAGTTTTGTTAAGAACAAATTATACTTGGAATATATTTTATCTTAATAGTCTACGATGAAGTCGATCTCAGTTTTCTACATTTGATTTCATCAATTCTGGTTGTACTGGTGTTGGAGTCACATGTGGAGGTTTTGTGTCTCTGTGCTTACAGCCAAGGCTCTGGCAATAAAGTGTGAGTGCAGAGGTCTTGACACTATAAAGACATGCCCCACGGGGCAGTGCCAAAGGGCTCATTTATATAGATGGTGGAGCAGGGGCAAGCAAGTTTATGAAAACCTTTCAATCCATTATGTATCCACAATGAAAAAGAAATAATTCATTGCTCATCAGTAGCTAATGAAAATGGAAATTTTCTTAGTCCAAAAGTAGACTAATCACACAACCTATAGATTTCTACACTGATAGATGTTTTCTTTTTTTCAATGCATTTTAACTCATAGAATATTTAAAATTAGTTTGTAGAAAAATGTAGAAATGTTTTGGATGTTTAAACTTATATATAAAAGGAAGTTCACAAAATTTTCAACAAATTTGGTCATAATAAATCTTTACCTGTTCCTTGTAATGAGTTTGTGAAATTAAGACATCAATAATCCTTTCAAATTTTTTTATATATTCTAGATTAAAACCTGATTTAATCTTTATTTTCTAATAATAATTATCCCACAAATATCAGTATCAAAAACAAGAGGCAATCAAAGAGTATATGTAAATACAGCGAAATTTTAGGGGAAAAATTGTTCAGAGATGTGTATTAAGGTATAGATCTAAAATGCCCATCAGAACCCGGCATGGTGGCACAAGCCTGTGATCCCAGAACTTGGGAGGCTGAGACAGAAAGATCACAGTGAGTTTGAGGCCAGCCTGGTCCACAATAAGTGAGTTCAAGGCCAGCCTGAACTACATAGTGAGCTTCTGTCTCAAAAATAAGCAAATAAAAATAAAATAATAAAACAAAGTAAAATAAAATAAAATACCCTCCAAAATGCTTCAGTGTACGGAAAGAGATTTCATCATGGGGGTGCTATGCTTGTCAGGGAATTCATTTCTTTTTGAGTCAAGTAACTGAATGTACTGCAAGGAGATGGGGACTGGGATTGGACATGGGTCTCTGAGGGTGTGATATCTAAAAAGGTTTACTCTTATCCCTGGCTCCTTCCCTCTCTGCTTCCTGGTTGTCCTGGGTGAGCACTTTTTGCTCCTCCATGCCTCTCTGCCACCGTTTCTGCCTTGGAGTCAACCAACCACAGACTGAAAATGTCAGCTGAAATAAACTTCTCCTCCTTTAAATTGTGGTGTCCAGAGTTTTGTACTGATGGGAAGCAGGCTAACGTAATACTAGGCTGTTGGCCAGACAGTTGCCAGACAATCACGATAACAATTATAATTATATTGCTTTTATTCTGGGTTTTGTGCCATTTATGTACTAGGTCGGTATTTTTTAATCCTTTTTTTTTTAGTGATAAGTCTTCTGATTCTAAATCAGTGTAATACTAAATTTGGCATTTGTGAAGCCTTGCATCTTGCAAGCTTCTTTAAAATGAAGATTTATAGATTCTGTGATGTGCTTTAGGGAGGAAAGGAAAAGTATGAAGAAAAAGAAAGGTGTTTGCATTTTAGTTTTAATATTAACTTGCTGTGTAACATTAAGCAAGTTGCTTAGTCTCACTGAGCCTTATTATTTTTCCATTTTTTTTCCATAAAATACTTTGCGCATGACTCAAGCATCAAAATTCCTAAATAGGGAGAAAGAGGACTTTTTAATAAATGTTGTATGATGTTCCATTGGTCCTTTCTTCTCAAAGGTCTTCGACCTCAACTCAATTCCACCCCTACTGAAAACAACTGGTTTTTATCCTGCAAGTGAACTGCATCAGATTTGTTGATCTTTTACACAGCAAGAAACACCTGGGCTAATGCCCACATGGCATTGTCTGCACAGCCCTTTCAAAGAGATCATCGAAACTCTGCATTTTGTGTCTATAAAGAGGCAAAAATCAAGTAACACAATTTCAACCAGAAATTACATCATTTTGTCAGAAAATATGTCCACTAAATACTTGCTATTCATAATAAATAGACTATTTTTCAATGGCCTAACTATTTAGCTTAGGCTTTCATTAACATTGTATTGAAAGAACATTGGACCAAGGGTGGATTCAGTGTGATTATGTTGATTCTGATTACTAGAAAGGCAATTGCAGGTGAGACTTGTACCATCAGCCACATCAGGAACTGGAGATAAATGGGACAATTTTGTCTGACTAGATCTTCTTCACCCAGTATGAAATGTGACCCTGTATGAGCCACATCTTTCTCAAATACATGTGGAAGCCAGTTGTATTGGCTCAAGTCTATAACTCACCACTCAGGAGGCTGAGACAGGAGGATCACCATGAGTTCAAGGCCAGTCTGGACTGCATAGAAATACCCTGTCTCAAAAAATAAAAACACATAGATACATTAAATTAATAAATGAATGAATGACGCATAGAATCAGTCACTCCAGATTTCTCTTGAAATTGAGGAAAAACAAACAAACTAATGAACAAACAAACACGCCACATTGACTTAGCACAACTGTTGGAGCCATTGAAGCTGAATACACACGCAGGGCTGTGGCATGGCCCGGGCATGGCTGAACTGAGAACAAGGCGATTCCTCAGGGGGCAAAACAGGTCACAGCTGAGTGTACCTGGAGACTTTCGCCTAGGATAGTTCCCCTTAATTAGCATCTTCTGTTGCTTAGAGGGGTCCTTGAACCCCTCCCAAGATCCTTCTCAGGTTTCCTGCATTTTCCACTTCAACCCCTTCCTTGTTTTGAATAAATACGGGCCACCCAGAGACAGTCTGTCTCAGCCACCAGAGTTATGAACTTGGCAGAGGATTTTGGTCCTCCTGGAGCCATAAAGATCACACCATTAGTCTCATTTGGGCCTTTGCTGTGCACTCGTTTAGGACATTGGGGGTCTAGGCAGAGACCCGTACACACAACTGATTTCAGAGGACTCCTGTTGTTATTATTAGAACTAAGTTAATTAATTTAAAGAATTGAATTTGTCTCACAATTATTGACCTTGCACTCTTAAAAAAATGAAGAACAGTAGCAACAAAAAATTCAAACACCAGAATCAGTTTTGTTTTAGTCAACATGGAAATACTGAAAATTTGTGTAAAACTTTGTAGTGTTTTATAATTTGAAACATAGATATTTGTCACAATTTGAGTCTTATTCATTCATAGCTATAATCTTCTAAAGGTGAGGTAGGGTCTTGGTCTTTTTTTTCTGTAATTCCTATTGACCTCTTTCTCGCCTCACTTTATGGGAGACTGCTGGCTGTTATCAATTCTCCTTCTTTGGGTGTATTTTTCTTGTGGAATGTTTAAGTATCTGTTTTGCCCAGGCTGCAATCAAGGGTAAAATTTAAATGGAGTTTTAGGGGATTATGAAACTCCATAAATGAGTAAGTAAATGAATAAGAAAGATAATTCATTCTTAAGAAGTAATTGTGCCAATGTGTCATTTAAATTCTGCTTCACTCACTTGTTAGCCAGAGACTCTCAGCCAATGTTTTATCCACAGGCAGAGGAGTAAATTCCTGAGAGATTGGAAAAATATGCCCAGGAATGACTTGTGAGAGAGTGGGTTTCCTGAGACTTATTAATATTAAAGTATCCATGAGAAGCACATATAAGTCCAGGAGTATGACTGAATGTTCAAGGGTGTAGGTTTGTCAGAAGTACTTCCATTTCTCAGAATTCCAATGGAATTAGCTCTGCTAGTGGCACTTATTCTCTTTACAATATTCTCTTCTGTACCTGCTTATCACAAGGAGAGAATTTGTAGATTTAATAACATGAGCAAGACATCACCGGCTTGCTTTGTTCCATTGTATAACCAACATTTCAAAGAGTGGCTAATTTAGTACAGCATATGTGCCGGAGAGCAGTTTCTACAGAAAACATTAGTTTGCTCAGTTACCAGTATCTTCACTTAAAACTTAGCCAAACAGTCCAGTGAAGGCAAGTTACAATTTCCCCTTGACTTGGCAAGATTTCAGAATCCAAAAGGGCATCTCAGGAACATGGTGATAAATGCCATACTTTTTCGCAGTGATGGTACAGTGAATCACTCAAGCTTCTCTATCTCAGAATACTAATCTGTAAAATGGAAAAATCTAATAGCTTCTTCTAAAGGTTTGCCATGAAAATACATCTCAAACTGTGGAAACATTTCAGGCATAGATTAAGCAAAGCATGCTACTTCTGTTCCATTTCATATGCAACCAAAATATGGTATGTCTTAGTCCAAAAATTCTGACCTAAATTGCTAAGTTACTTATCATACTTCACATGTATAAATATATCAGTTGGTTATATAGAATTCCAAATTCTGAAATAAATTCTCCACTGCAAAGATAAAAGTCTTCCTATTTATTACAGATAATAACTTAAACTCAAGAATAGGACAAATGAAGAATTCATTCTGGCTTCATGAATGTCAAACTGTGTCCTACATGTTCCTCTGTGCCTTGATTGCCTAACTCACTTACTCAGTTCTTACATTACAAGATAGACCTTAGTTCACCTCCATAAGTCCCAGATACAGGTGACTTAATGTCCACACTACAAGGTAATTGAAGCACTGGGTGTTCTTAATTTCTACTCAGTCATCTTGCAAACATCTTGCAAAACTCAGTCACTCATAGGCAGCTTACTCTTGCCAATGTTTGTAACTCAGAAAGAAATTTTACTGATACAATAAATGACTTACTAAATCTCTTTGTCACAAGCTTCTCCAGTAAACATCCCTCCCCCAAAACTCTCCTTTTCTCTCCTCCCAATTTCTAGTCACACTCCAGTTGATACAGGCTCTGTGTCGCAGGTGTAGCTAAAGCTTACTGAATACAAACATGTTCTAGATAAGCTCTTACTGGTCTGTATTATTTTAGTTTTATATTTGCTGCACCACACCACAGAGGTACCTGATAAAAAGCAAGTTATCTAGTGTTCAAATAACCAAAAATGTCCTCACACTGAAGCACTTATCTCATAGTGAATTCCTATGTAGACAAACTGAAACCAAATTCAGAGTGGTCAGATCCTAGCAAAAGGAAAACTCATGCTAGCTAACCAGAAATCATTCATTAACTTGTATTTGGGAACTTTCTATTTTAGTCAAACAAATATGTTCTTCTCTTGCAAGCACTAATAGCTTATAATGTTTTTCTCTTGCCCTCCTTGGTGGAAACCAAAATTTTATAATCTGCAACTAATTCAGAAATTTCTGAATGTTTTAATACATTCTTTAAAATGTAGACATGCCTGCATTAATCTTTTAAAACTAGTTATATTTGAATTCTAGCTATATAATTTTTTTAGTACAAGTAATATTGTTTGTGTATGTGTGTTATATAACTGAAAATCAAATGAAATTTGCTGCCCTTCATCTTCAGTTGCTAAATCTACAAACATTCTGCAATGCCAATTCATAGTATTTCTTTTTCTACTCCCCCCAGCATGAAGTTTGTAACTTCTAAACCCATATTTTTATGCATTAATTGATAGGCTATGCTTGGTACTAAGCTCTTACATATCTAAATCATTTTCTATATGTTAAGTAATAGTGTCGCAGGTGCAGAAAACCCGAGTCAGGCTGCCCTTGTGTTCTCAACTAAAGCCCTAACACACAATCAGTGAGAATGTTATTAAAGTTTCAGTGTTTTTGCATTCTTCCAACAGTTTAGAAAGTCCAAAACACTTTCCAGTGTGATATTGTGCTTTCATGATCATGGTTCCTGTGGAATTGTAAAGACCTGTGCAAAATAATGAAACACTTGCTCATTTCTGCTATGAGCCACACACTGTTCTGAAATGAGAGTGGTTCAAAGGAATGGGCATGGTCTTGTCCTCAAGGAAATTAAAATTCAGTGACAGCACTGACCTTAAATACTTAACTGAGTCTCCAAGTCCATGTTTCTTTGTAATCTATTATCCTTTTTACCAGTCCTATGAAAGGAAAATAATACAGGGTAATCTAAAAGTCTATACTGAGAGATCTTACATAGCGACATTAGAGAGGCTTCAAGTGGGAGCTAATTTAATTTTCTTGCAGATGAAGAAGTCTGAGCTAGATCACTAGTTCACACTCCCTTGATGATTAAAAATACCTAAGTAGTCTTTCAGAAATGCAAGTTGAAAAGAAAAGAGACATGAAAAGCAGAGCATATTCTAGTCCAAGAAACAGGTAGGTGAAGTACCCTGAAGTATGAAAGTGCTTGCACTGCTTGATTGTTGGAACCCTTACTGCTGTTCACTCCTTTCTGTTTGAAGAGTCATCATACCGGTGATCACACCACAAGTTGAAATAAGGCAATTCTGAGATGATTGAAATCGTGTTTTGTAGAATGTCGATCTTCTGCAACAAAACAACTAATTTACATTTCATTCAGCTGTTAGGAATCTAATTTAGACATAAGTCAAAATAAACACACTTTTCCGAAACTTTCATAAAAACATATGCCTACTTTGATATTTTCATCCCTCTAGTGAGTTTTCCAAAATAGTAACATATGGTGGGATTATCACAAAAGTCATTGGAACAGAAGATTCTTTTTAAGAGTATTTCACACGCTCCCTTGTATGTCAAACAAGAGAGTCCTTGAATGAAGAGTTGAAGGCTTTGATTTCATGAAGAAGTATGTTCAGTTACTCGCCATTATTACTTGTGCAGTGATTTCCTGAACTCAGATAAGTCTGGCCATAGGACAGACAGTTAGTACTGATATCATTAAAATACACTTTTTGGTGCATATTACTAAGAACTAATTTTAAAAGTGAATTTTATATTACTAATATGTTACTCCCTATGAGTAAAGAGTAGTATGGAAAATAATTCAATGCATCTCTCTTTCTCTCTGTCTCTCTCTCACACACACAAAGTTTTAGCTTGACTTCTGCATTTCCCTAAATCTGTCATCTAGCTGTGACTATTTATTCTCTCTCTTCTTTCTCATTGTTTCTGTTTTTCTTCTCTTTCTCCTTTCTGATTCCTCTTAATTTCCTTCTCCTTCTCTTCCTTCTCCAAATAAAGATGGCAAGACACATAATACCATATTAACTTTAAAAAATGTTTTCTTTGACACAATAAAAATAATAAAAATTGAATGATTCACTTGCTATTTTTAATAACATTTTTTGATTTTCAATTTTTGATCAGTATCATCTTAAATTACCATGGAGGGGTGAGAGCTTAAAAAAAACCTCTTTGATGTGAAAGACATTAAATCCTAAATAAATCTATGAAAATACATTATGTCATAATATATCATGTTAAATATTTTTGCTGTCAATAACTTATGAATAAAATGGAAAGCTGATTCCTTATTTATCAGCAGTACTTGCCCTTTTGCTTTGTAGCCAATGGGTAAACTACAGAACTGAAGAAAATTGTTTGATGCTTGGAATTATATCTAAGTCTATATTCAACAACATGCAGTTCATTAACTTACCTAGATTTACCATAGTAGTTTCTTAAATTAAAGGGAGTCAAGACATCAAAATGACACTATGCTTAGTAACACCTACTAATTACTCTCAGAATAACTTTATATGGTACTTAAAAATAAATAGCTTTCACAATTGAATTCTTAAGGCAGATGATGAAATAGGAATGTACTCAAGAGTCATGGAAAGACATGATTAAACATTTGCTATAAGCTCATAAAATGAAAATGAAGTGGCAATAGTGGCATAGTGAAAAGAAACATGATACAAATTTTAGCTCTAATCCTAGCAATGAAGTCATTTGGTTTCCCTATTAGATGGGTAATCATACTCAAGGTACTGTACTAGGCAATGAGGATTACACTAAACAATATGACATGGATGGACTCTGCTCATATTCAAAAGCTGGCAGGAAGTACCCCATTTATACATTAATTTGTGCATTGTGTGTTTCTCATGTGCTGAAAAGGAAATGTTTCCAAGAGCAGATCAGGTGTAATCAGACCAGGAAACTGTCATAGCTATCAAGGGAATGAGTTTAGAAAAGGTTTTGTGAAAGAACTGATTTGTAAGCTCCTTCGAAGATATAGGAAACCGCAAGTTTGTCTGTACATATATAATATTGGCCACGTAAGAGGGACTCTTACTTATTTTTCAGGAGGGAAAACTATGGATGTGTTATGTGCCAATGATTGTCACGAAAAAAGATGCAAAGTACAATTTCCTAGTAAGATCTGAACCATTGAAAGACATGAACTTTTTGATGGCATTTATTTAATGAACTAAACGTAAAAAATAAAAATAAAAAAATAAAAACCTACGCACCAGAGCTTATTATTGTCCCTGAAAATAAACTAGAAATTTAAAATGTCCACAGTTTCTAACCTTATGAAAATTTCAGTTGAGTGTCCAGATTCTGGGCCCTAGTGATGTACATGTGATGTCATGTAGCTGCTGAGTGTAAGCACTATGAAATTGTGAGAAATTGCTAGTGTTGGATTAGCCAAAGTGCCCAATATGGTTCTTCCCATGAGTTTACATAAGACAAACAGAGGGACACTTGGATGTCAGCCATGTTCACACAACAAGGTCAGCTCCTGGGACATAAACCAGGGCTAGTGATAAATGGCTGTTTCTGGACATAAGGAGAGCTGGCAGGAAGTTGAAGGAGGTGAAGGGCAGGAGCCGTGTAGGCCTATTTGTTTTGCCTTCTTCCCTTATTAATGATACCATAGATCTGAATAAATAGAGCAGCAATCAAATTTTGCAGATGGTGTGACACAGGGATCAATCTGAAAGCATCTGACCCAATACCACCAAAACCTAGAAGTTCACTCAAAATGAGATAATTAGAACACAGCACTGTTAAGACAGACCTGAGGGTGTTAAAATATGATATACAATTAAGTTGGAGAGAAAAATGCCAAAAGGTAGAGAAATGCCCAGAAGCAGCTTGAATTCAAAAGAAAACTGTTGGACACATTAGCGGTGAGTTTGGGAAATGCTCAAATTTGTTTTCTTTAAAAGGAATGGTTTATTTTATGTCCTGTTTATTTTGTGGTTTACTTTATGTCCTGATATACCTGCATTAATTGAACATCAAAAGTAATGTACACTTAAAAAAATAAAATAAAATAAGCTGCCACTATGGTGAACAGGCTTAAGATTGTAATGAAAATAGTCTATGTTGGTAAAAACACTGACTGCATCTTTAAAAAGAATGCTTTAGAATTTTTATTAACCAAATAAAGTTATACTTCACAATGATCTCTGATTAGCTTAATTTAATCATTTTACTCAGAGATGATGTTATTCTAGCCTGAAGCAAATACATTTATGGGCTTGTTAATTTGGGTGGTCAAACTGAAGTGAATATTTAATTTCTGGTAGAGTGGCACAATATTTAATTACCTGAATTCCCCTTTGAGCACCTCAAAATGACCCCCAGGACTTTAGAAGAGCCACTACCAATTCTCTAGATTCCATAGCTTAGGTTCTGAATCCAATTGGTGTCACTAAGTAACCTATTTACCTTTGGAGATAAATTTGAAGTTAGAGTCTGATCTGTAAAATGATTACAATTTCAACTGTCTCATAAAGTTTTTGTCTTAGCTACTTTCTTGTTGCTGGGATAAAACACGCAATATTCACAAGTTAAAAAAGGAAAGGTTTATTGTAGCTCACAGATTCTAGAGGTATCAGTCCATAGTCAGGTGGCCCCAGGGCAGGGCAAAATTTCAGAGCAAAATTGTCCATAGCTTGGCAGGCACAAGGCAGTGAAGCCACACTACTGAGTCTCCCTTTCTCTTTTATTTCATTCAAGCAACAGGCTTACACCCAAAGTAGGCCTTCTCACTACCCATATGAAGAACTTTGCTAAACCATTCAGTGGACTAATTTAGTTATCACACACCCTTAATCTGAATTCACACTCCCGAGATCCAGCTACCTCTGAAGAGTTTCATCTATGAGCCCATGAGGCTTTGTGAGGACATCTAGCCATAAGCCATAGCAGCTTTTATGCCTCTTTTGAAGGGTGCAGAGTAGGTCACCCTTGTATGCCCTTCTCTGATACAATATTATTTTAAGGCAAAGGAAACTGAAAAAAAAATCAGGCACAGTACAAGTTCTCTATCCTTTGTCATCTTCCTGAAAATAGAACTTACATTCTTCCTACAAAGGACTGCTTGCCCCACAGTAGGCCAGGAGAAATAGCCACATCAAAGGAGATGATACGGTACCAAGAAAGATCCACGTAAACCAGCCTTACTAACTAGTGATTCGTACATCAAACTACTGTTCACCTTTAACTTTTCAATGTATTTTCTCACAATTTACTACCCCTAAAAGCCCCAAATCCCTTTCCTTTGTCTTATTGCATCTGTAAAATAACTTTACTGTTCTTTTGTTAAAATGCTGTACAAACCCAAGTTCTATCCACTTGTATTGGTCCTCTTTTCCATTTCTGGGAAGAAAAAAAATTCCTGACACTTGAAATTTACAGGAGAGATTTAGTTGTTATCTTGTGATTTCAGTGCTCACCATCCTTGTTTGGAAGGGCATGGTGGAGCAAAGATGCTCACTTCATGGCAGCCAGGAAGCAGAGGGCTGGGCAAGAGTGCCAGGGAGTGGTGAGTTTACAAAACCACACTCCCCGGGACATACCTCACCAGCTGCGCCTGCTTCCTAGTAGCAACTTCAGTGTGAATGTCAGTGAATTAATTCCATGGTCCAATAGCCTCTCTAGAAGTTTCCTAATCCAGTCAAGTTGACAATTAAGATTAAGTCGTCCGCTACCTTTTGAACTGTTCATCACCAAGAACATCTCTGTGCATATGTGAGTCACACATTAATACATTTTTGTTTGTTTTTCTCTTGTTAATATGTCTTCAATCAGTTTCATTAATAGGGTCCCAGCCAATGAACTTAAAATGGAAAAGCTTATTTTTTCTTCCTTATAAATCTTTGAAAACATGAGTACATTAGTACTTAATGGCTTTAGCAGAGGACCTAATACAGAAATTTTTTAATAAGCTATCAGGCAATGGTTTTTGTTTTTGAAATTCTAGAAACTCTATAATTAGAATCACATTGTTAATTCATTGTGAATATCTTGTTATCTCAAATTTAAGTCCTGTTCTTTATAAGCTATGCCAATAAAAACCCTACTACATCTGAAAGATGGCTGTTTGTATATGAAATGCATTATATAATAAATAATATATGACATACATATATGACCATAAAAAACAATAAAATATCACTTGATGGAAAAAGAGTCACAGTGCTACAGACATCATATCTACAATAAATACGTGGATTTACACAGAGGGAAAGAAAAAGGAATAAGAAAAATGTTCATTAACATCCCAACTGGAAATTTTTAGAATGGTGACATTAAGGAAATGTATAATGACATGTTTTCTTTTCTATTTTGATATCTCCAAAGGTTGTTCATATGATAGGGCATGCATTGATGTCAAAACCTCACTAAAGATTCTTTTAAGTACACTCTTAACCCCAAACTTCAGTTCCATGGCCCTGAGAAAAACTTTCTTCCCTCTGACCATTACAATATTCCTTAATCTCACTCCTTATTTTCTCTCGTCCTGAAAACTCCCATTCCTCTCAAATTTAGCTTCACTATTTACTGTTGTAAATCTGGTGTAAAACCATATCCTATTAACTTATTTCTATTCAAATTCCCTTACTTCTAAGCATGCTATGTTTTTAGCAATTTTACTGAACTGAAGGCAAAACAGCAGAAATTCAAAAATTGTGTCAGAGATTAACTGCAGGGGTCATGGAAAGTGATACTTTGTGCAAGCTTAATGCTTTACATCCTCTTCCATTTAGGGTGCAACTAACAAAATCTTTACAGTGTCTCAAGCTGACAGCTTCTTGTTTTGTTTTTGGTGATACCCATTGAGACTCTGCATGTCTCAACTTGATGAACTTTGTAAAATTGATCCTTTGAAATAGACAGCTGTCTCAATACTTTTAGAAAAAAACATTGACTGAGTTTCTGTATTCTCTTCAAATACAGATACTTGGTTAAACTTTAAAAGACATAGGGAACACTTCGATTAGCACTGGGAAGTTACATAAAGGACTGCACAATATCAAGATATATGTATCTGTCAGTGCCTTCTAGAGAAAACAGATTTAATGCAAAATATACAAGAATTGACAAGATTTACTTACAATTACCACCCACAGAGTCGGATGTGGAAGAGTGCAGAAGGTCTGTTTGCACTGGGGATCTGAAGGATCCAGGGCAAGAAACCGTTGGAAAGCTTGGAGCTCAGCGTAGTGTCCCATGTGTGTGTATTAGGAGGCCAAAGAGTCTGCGATGGAAGTCAGGAGGTGAAGTCCAAGATGAAGTCGTAGACTGGAGCTCCTCCAAAGGAGATAGAAGTAGGCCTTCCTTCTTTGTTTCTCTTTCAGACCATTCTGGCTGTAATCCTTCCTGTAAGGGGTCTTCCACACCCAGAATTATGCTAAGCCAATTTCTTTGGGCATTACTTACTCAAACTGACACAATCACTATCACAACACAAAACAATAAAATAATTAGAAGATATTACTTTTTTCCTAGGGGAATAGTAATGAGTGTAAAAGCAGTATAACAACTGTCAAATTGTCATGAGGTTGAAAGGAAAAAGAAAGAAAATCCTGTTCTTTTGGTGTACTTGTTCAAAGCCTGGGTGTGACCAAAGCAATGTGGGGCTAACTAGTTACCAGGAATTTGGGTTGTTTTTCTGTAGGGTTTCCAAATATTTATGATGGTACCATGTAAACCCTATAATGGAAAATATAAATAAATGGGAAAGAGGAAGATACTCAAGAGAATGATACATTCAAAATGTATTCATGCTTATATAATTGACAGAACTCAATCCTTATGGATCATTTAAACTTAGAGAGAAAAGAAAAACATAGACAAAGACTTTTGCAGAGAAGAAAAAATCCATTTCCATTACTAAGACTTTCTTTTGTTTTGTTTTGTTTTTTGAACATATTGCAAACTAGAATAGTTCACTATTTTCAAGAACTTCTAGGTGTAACAGGGATCTCATTCCTTCAGAGGCCAAAGTCGAAAAATCAATGAGTAATCCCATTTATGGATTAAGAATGAACAAGTTTCAGCTGACATCACTGGGATCATGAAATTTTCCTTTACTGACAGGGGTTTAAAGCAGAGTCTGGAGATGTTTGGTACAAAGTTGTCCCATAAATCATTCCATAATTCAGTTTTCTTTCATTTTTTTCTTCTAAATCATAACAGGGAAAAGTAAATTTATTTATTTTCTTACAGTTCCAAGGAAAGAAATCAACATTTTAATGTCTAGTATACAGAATAAATTTTATTTATAGTCTCATTTAATTTCCTCTACAGTACTGTAAGATATGTCTTTATTCTACTTCAATGAGAAAACTGAGAAAAAGAAATTGAATGACTTAGATACATTGAAATATTGAAAAAGACTTACTTATATTCCAGAATGCATGTTCTTTCTAGTAAGTCAAACCCCTCCTCTTCATTCCAGTGCCTGAAATAAATATTACTAACTGAAAAACAAGGACTGAGGATCCGGAATCCCGTTTTCAGGCCTGATAATACCACAATCTTAACTTAAGAAACTTACTCTATACATCCATTGGTTGTTAATTTTTTTTTATTTAAGTGAAGAAAAAACAGAAAAAAGGCATATAAAACAAAGACAACAAGCAAAAGACACAAACAAACGACTAGAGTAAATACACTACAGTAACATTGCAGGTTTACAAAACCGGATGATAGAAACTTGACAATGCTTGCAATATTGCGTATCGTTATCTTTGAAATGGTTACTTACATTAACAGATATAGACATGTAAAATTAATCTAATCATATGAGTATTAATTGTTCTTTCTCAATAACAAATAGATTCAACAGTGTGTTCATTTTAGTTATCTTACATATACATATATACAGGTTTATATCTTTTCCTCTTCCCTTTTCTCTTGTTAATTTTTAAAACAAAACTGCTAATGTTCCTTGAATCTCAAGGAATTTCCTACTCCTTTGCTGCCTCCTCCTCCTCTATCTCTTCACGTGTATTTTTTTTCCTTACCATAACCCTGCACTATTTAGGGTTTATTTAATGGCGTGTTATACCCAAATGGCTGTTTAATTGTTCCTCTAGTCATTGTTCCTCTCTGACATGTAATACAACTCTAAGTGTCCTTGGATTTAGATCTAGGCTCCTATTCTTTTATCCATTCTTCCAAAAATCACTGCTTTGATACTATAGCTTATAGAGAACCTTGGTAAGGGTTCAAATGAACTATTATTTTTCTTTTAAAGTGCCTGCACTATGTGGATCATCAAAACTGTGTCAGTGTCCAAAGATATGTTTTGTAGTGATTGGTATTGCAATCAAACATGAGGTTATTTGACAAGCATTGCTATATTTATGATACAAATTCTTATCATACATAAATATGGCATTTTTTTTCTTTTAGGAAATTGTTTTTTCCTTCTTTTCTTTCTTTTTTTTCCCCCCTGGTACTGGGGATTTAACTCACAACCACTGAGCCAAACTCTCAGCCCTATATTTCTTGAGGCAGGGTCGCACTATGTAGTTCAGGCCAGCATTCCTCACATTGTAGCCCAAGCCAGCCTCGAACTAACTATGCTCCACCTACCTTGCCTCCCTAGTGCTGGGATTAAAGATGTGCACCACCGTGCCTGGCATTTTAGGGGATTCTTTATGCCATTCCTGAAAAGGTCTTAATGTTGTTTATAAAGATCTAGTCATCTCTTCTAGATTTATCCCTACATTTTCACTACTCATATCATTTTAAATAGAATCTTTTTAAAAATAAAGTTTTGTTTCTAAAAGGGGGATGCAAATGATTATTTTATGTTGACATATCCAGAAGTCTTTCTGAACTCTTTCATTATTTCCAATAATTGAGTCAGATTGCTACAGTTCTCTTTATGTAGAGAAGTAGTTGTAGCAATCAGATTCAAAGGTCCGACTTTTATAAAGAAATAATTCTCAGGTCAGACAGATCCGAATGAGGTGCAAAACACTGAGCGCCGTGCTGCGTTGTGTGTGTGTGTGTGTGTGTGTGTGTGTGTGCATGTGTTTGCAAATTGTTTCTTTTCTTCGATCATAATACTACTTTGCTTTCTCTTATTTTAACTTGCCAATGACTTGCCTATATCGAGTTTCATAGAATTAGTGAAGTAGCATGTTTTAATAATTATAAATTATAAAGCAACTATTTCTATTAACTCAACAAGGATAATTTCCTTAATAATTTTGTCACATTAGATATATTGTTTTTCTGCTCCTAAAATCATAAATGCATGTTAAAATTTAAGAACCCTCCTTTCTATTGATAATGTTTTTCCATGCCAGGTAATTATTATTACTCACACTGGGATCTTCTTTTTGCATTAAATCATACTTTTAAAATAAATCCTACTTTCTTGTAATATATTAGAATTTTAAAAATATGTCAATATACTTGGACTGAGACTTTAAAGGGAATTTTGTGTCTATATATTCCTATGGAAGATAATTGTACAATTTTCCTCATTTCAATCTTTTACTAGATTATTGTATAAAATGATAGACTTATTTAGTATTTCATTAATAAATGTCAAATATTATGAATGTAAAATTTCTGGTTTGGTACACCTTAAATGCTCAATTAATTGTCCTATAATCTTCTATTATCTCGTTTCTTTTTTTTTTTTTTTTTTTTCGTGGCACCGGGGATCAAACTCACAACTTCACGCTGGCCAGTCAGTCAGGCACTTAAGCCACTGAGCCAAACTCCTGGCCCTACTGTTTTTTTTGAAGCAGGGTCGCACTATGTAGCTCAGGTCAGCCTTGTGCTCGCGTTGTAGCCCAAGCCAGCCACCAACTCACAACGCTCCTACGTCAGCCTCTCAAGTGTTGGGATTGAAGTCGTTTCTTTTCCTTAAAAATAAAAAATCAGGCTACCATAACTTTCTGTTCTGAGTGTTTGTTAGGAGTAAATAAAATAGCATAAATTAAATGGCCTAAGGTGCATTCATTAAATGATACTCACTTGCCCTTTCGTCTTGGCTGTGTGTTTTTAAGAAAAGAAAAGGCAGGTGCTGTGAAATACTTGTGTGTGTGTGTGTGTGTGTGTGTGTGTAGCCAGTTTAAAATATTCATCAGCACTGAAGTCAGTGAATTTGTTTGGTTTCCATTCAAAATGTTACTTTCCAAAAAAAAAAAAAAAGTTACTTTCAGAAATACACAGGGAGTTCATTTGCATAATCACTCTCCAGGCTAGGAACCTGTCCCTGAGGGGTTATAATTATTTAAATCTAAGTCAGGTTATTATAGTTCTGCATGCTGAGCTGTTTGGCTTTCTTTCCCTTCCTTTTCCTGGACTGCAGCAGCTGCACAGTTCTGAACTGGAGCTTGACCATGCCTCCAACACAGCAAAGTGCAGAGAAATGTCCAGGAGTCTGAGTGGAGAGATCCACGGACTAGGGGTTACAAATGGGGTTCAAATATCACTTTCACTTCCACTGACACAGGTACCTTGGGGAAATGATTTTACTATTTTTCTGAGCCACAGATCTTTGTGCTCTGAATGAGAATTAGGTTGTTGAGAAGTTTTCTTGATGTTTTACAGATTGCAATATGCTTCTCTAACCCAAGATAGACCTTTGAATCATATTGATCCCCTTTCTTCACAGCCCACCTCTGTTCATCTCGAGGAGATAAGATATCTTGGAAAAGAAATAAGGACAGATCAGAGAAAAGAAAAGTTGCAATGGGAAAAAAATCAAAGAAGTTTACTTAGAAGAAAATTTTACCTATGAGAATCTCTTTTGAGGAAAAGAGAAGATATGATAGTGTGACGTTAAGGGACAGAGTCGAAGAGAACATGAATTTGCTCATGAAATTCTCCATCAAAGAAGACAAAAAAGGGGGGATTGGAATCAAGTAGCCCATTAGAAAAAAATTAATTTCAGCATCTCTCAAGTGAGGACTGTGAACTGGAAATAATAAAAGTCAAAGGAAGGGTAGCACCCATGAGTTAATCTTCTGCCCAGTCTCCTTCAGTCCAGAAACCTTAGCTAATTTAATGTTTCTAAGACATCTTGCCATACTAAGGCTTCTGTATCTATTTTATAGGTTAAAAAATTGAATTGAGATATATTTCAAATCCACTGCCTCTCACATGGGAAGCTAACAATTTTGGGTCTTCTATTTTTAAGACTATTGTAGTATGCCACAATAGATTATGAAATCATTAATAATCCAATGAAATATTTTTAAAAATGAAGATACTTATAGAACATAGACATTTGGGTAAATGTTGAATGCGATTTAAAATTACAGAAGATTGTTGTCAAGGGATATCTTACAAAAAGATGAAAATCCGTGTGCTGGAAAAAATACCATTTTCTTCACTGTCACATGGTGCTTTGTTTGTTGCTTTGTTATGCCACATTCCAGAGATAATTCCAGGGAATTGGTTTGGTATGGGTAATACAGTGCTAGCTGCTATGGATAAAATGTAATATATATATTGTTTCGCCAAAATCGTACTAGTCTAGCACAGTGGTTTTGTATAGCAGACTAAAGGAACATTAATTAAATACAACTAAACATTCACTTACTTTTTCTCATGGACCATATTTAAAAGTAAAGAATTGTCACAAATGGATAATGTTGCCCATATTGAGCAAAAGAGGCGTAGAACATGTCTTTTGTCAAAGAACACTCTATTGAATAATCTTCATTGTATCTATTTAACTTGATTTGTCAAGGTTAAGATACTAAACTTGCTGCCACCATTGCTTACAATGATTCCAACTTTTTATCAGGAACTTCTAAGTTGTTTAATTCACCAAATAGCCATAAAAAAGAAAGAAGGATGGAGTGATCTATGCTCAAAATAGTAATTTACAAAAGTCACTGGGCTAGGCAATACTAGAGCTTGGATTCAAATTCAAGCACATCTGACATTAGAACCCAGTATCTTGACTTCTCGCTGCTAAAATACAGTATTGCAGATGGGAAGCTGTACTGCACTAAGTTATATGAATCATTCAGAAATCCGTACATGAGCGGAGAAATCTTTGCCAAAGAAGGGGTAACAAGGAAAAGTTTTGAAATGTAAATGAGCACTATTAAGATTGACAAAATAAATAAGGGAAATATAAGTACAGACGGAAGCTAGCAAAATGTCTCCAACTGCCTTCTCTGACCAGTCTTTATGTATTTTGTTGTTGAGATTTTCCAAATATACCTTAGGGATTTCTTGTGCAATTGGTATTGTGCTAGACCTTATGATACATACCTAAATGAGAGGTGGTCATTTAGTTCCAAATTTCTGAATCTGTACAGAATACCCTGTAACCAATAAAATAAGTTGGAGTAACTGTAGTAAATCTTATATCATGCTAAAATTTGTTTATTCAGTGCTATTGCATCTAATAAATTCACCATCAAAGAAACTTGATAAGTAAACATCTTACTGTCTGTCCAAAAACAAACAAACAAACAAAGAAAAAGCAAAAGAAAAATACATTTTCTTGGCCCTGACTTTGCATTGATCTGTTTGATCTAATGAAGTTATTCAGTATAATTTTAAGTCTTTTCACTGGAAAGTGCTAAATCTAACTTTAAAACTTTTCTAGTCCATGTACTACTTGCACGACTTTTGGTAAATTAAAATCATCCCAAATATTTTCCTTCCATGAAAAATAGCAATATTAATTTCCCGTAGGTAATACAGATATTTTATTAGGTCATGTGTGTAATACACAGAGTGTAGGGTCTGGCCCATCTTATAAATGGAATAAATGAGAGCTCTGCCTTTTTCATAGAAAACAAATGTAATTTAACAATTAAACAATTAAAATCACTGGCAAAAAATACATGCTTTTTCTTCATGGAATATTTGTTCTTCTGTTTCTTAGCACAATACCTTGTGTAATATTTTTTCTAGTAATTTGATAATTTAATCCAATTTTTAGTACAATGAAAAGATGATTCAACACTTAATAGTTACCTAACTAAACTTTTTCTTAGTTCCTCCATTCTCTCTTAGCTGTAGTCACCAAGTGTTCTATTCATATTGTTTCTCAAAGCAATAACTGTGGCAAAAACCTAACTTCTCAAGTATTTTGCATTTTGAGTCAAAAAAAAAATGTGCTTCTATAAAATGAAACTGTCCAGACCTCTT